>NIPQ01091383.1:0-16095 GCA_002806875.1 Lepidotrigona ventralis hoosana
GATTTTTTTCTCATGAAATTTTAATCTATTCCTTATGTTACAAATATATAAATATACAGATCCCTTAAAATTTATCGTACAATTTTTTTCACAAAATTATAAGAAAGTTACTTTTTGTACACTTGATTCTTTGTATTTTATATAAAGTTGAGAAACCAAGAACAGGCGAAAAAAAACTTCATTTTTCAATCATTCTTTAATATATACTTGAACCTTTTGAAAACATTTTGAGACACAATATTTTAAAATAAAAAATGATTTTGATCTGCACAGAATTTTTCCTTTTTATTCTAACTATCTGAAGTACAGAATTTCACAATTTAACGATAGTGCGAACAACGTTTCGTCATACACGTTCAAGTACTAAAAAACGGGACATAAAATGATTTTGATCTGCACAGAATTTTTCCTTTTTATTCTAACTATCTGAAGTACAGAATTTCACAATTTAACGATAGTGCGAACAACGTTTCGTCATACACGTTCAAGTACTAAAAAACGGGACATTTTTTATACCAGCATGTCCCAAAGAATTAAATACCATATAAACGCCACAATAAAGTACCATGGTGTGCAAATACTTTCCGTGTCCACTATATATTCGCATTGCTAGACATTCTGGATCTCATTTTTTATAATAACAAATCGAATCGAACGAATATTAGTACGGGACTAGGTCACGAACGAATCTTAACAAACATGAGAAAAAAGAATCATCTCGTCCGCCGAATGTCAACTTTACTCGAAATTCTATCAGCCACGCGTTTTTTTTTTTTCTTTTCTTTTCATCGCTGTCGTTCAGAAATCCTTCTTCTTATCTTTATCCCCCAACACGTTGTCGTGGTAGCTGATCTCCTGTCCAGGAACAGCTGGGTGAAGATAAGGCGGCTCGACAACGATCTTCTCCTTCACGTCAGGATCTAAAACCATCGAGTGATGCGGCCCTCGATGAAGCACAGTCTGATGCTGTTGCTGTTGTTGCTGCTGTTGTTTCCCACTCGATTGATGCTGATGTTGATGCACGTGCCGATGGGTGTGCTGCTTCTCCTCTTCTTGCCCGTACTTGTCCAACAACTCTCGCAGTTTGTCGAAATCGATGTCCTCGTCGAACTTGGAGAACAGCTCCTTAGTACCAGACTGCTCCAACTTCTCGGAGTCCTTCAATTGTTTGAAGAGTTGCATGAATCTTTCGTTAGCCTGGACACCGTCCTTGGTGGTGTTCTTGGAGGAGTTCAAGTTGGGATTCTCCAGGAGATCCGGCGTCTCGTGAGGGACGTTGACGTTCTTGTCTAAATTCTCTTGGGTTAATGACTGAAGCAAAGTGTTGTAGTCCGGCTTGATCCTGGATGTCTCCATGCACGAGCTGCAGGAACAGTTGGTGATGATTTGGACTTTCTTCTGCATCGTGATTGCGTTGTTCGTTTCATCTTTGCAATCCAGCGTGACCTGGAAGGTTATACGGATTCGTTAATATATGGTTTCCGTGTACTCTATATGCTGCTTGCTCATAAGTATTATTTAGACAGTTGGAATATTCCGATTAAAAAATTAATATTACATCGACTTTGGTGATGTGGTACTCTTCAACACTTTTTTGTAAATTTTTTTAATTTCTTTAATACAAGTAAACAGTTCGAAAACCAATCAATCATAATTATTCTTAAGGTTTCAAACAATAACGATTGTATCATCGATTGAAGTCAGGTGATTTCATTTAACGTTCACTCCTAAGTTCTCAAACTAACAGCAAGTCCCAAGATAAATGCAAAGAACTTTGATCCCAAGTTTCTCAACGATTTACGTTATAATTTATTCACCTACCGTGTGCCAGACGCTGTCCAAAGGTTGACAAGAGTCGCAATAAGGTCTGATCAGGTCACCGGGAGCAGAAGGTTCACTGTGCGGCACCATGTACGAGAAACAGGCTCCCACGCAGACGTTGTTGTCGAGTTCTTGCGAGGAACACTGCGGCCACGTGACCACTTGCTTTATCGGGGTCGTTTTGCACCAGCTGTGCTTGTCGGGATACAGCACGATGTTGTGCACCTTAAATAATTAATAATCGATGGTTACTCGACGAACGAAGCGAGAAAGGAATGGCTAGATCGCGGGAAGATCGAGAAACCTTGTGCTCGCGATGAGCGTGTAGCATGGCCGTCTGAAGGAACAGCGCGATCACCACTGTCAGATGACACGTTGGTCCCATGATCCCTGAAACAACAGAGGGAGAGAGAGGGTATCCGAATCTTTCCGACGAAATGGCCGTTGCCAATATTCTATGTGACGAATCACACGTACATAATTGCAGATATATTAACATGAATGCATAATACATATAACACGTATATTAACACTGGATCACTGGTTTATGAGATCGTCACGGTGCAAATTATTTATTAAAAAAAAAAAAANAAAGAATAAAGGGAATACGAGAAACCAGTACGAATGGAAGAAAGGAAGAACGAACACTAGGAATAAAATGGTTCAAGTTGCTCGACCAATGGTAGTCGTCGAGGAATAGCCATAGGTTCTTGCTGGTGGTATCAAAGGACTAGAGCTACTCCATAGCTCGATCACCTTCACCGTGCTTCATCTACGCGTACCCATAAGTGGAAGAATGACTGGTGGTTGCCTGTGTATGTACCTCGTCTCGATGGTTGCAGTTTCTTATTTTTCGAATTCCTCTTCTACGAAAGAAGCACAACCAGGGACTGATATATACTCTCTGTCGTTTATAAGTATTTAGACACGTTTAAATATATCTCAAACGGGACCCGGAGTTACAAAACGAAACATATATTAATATACAGCGTATAGATATCAAAGATAAAGTCTTGTTGTGATATATACTCTCTGTCGTTTATAAGTATTTAGACACGTTTAAATATATCTCAAACGGGACCCGGAGTTACAAAACGAAACATATATTAATATACAGCGTATAGATATCAAAGATAAAGTCTTGTTGTGATTTGTTTAATGTTTTACTGACAAAAATGATAGACAAGGTTGATTAATGTCAATAGAAGAAGAATAATTATTGAAGATAGATGAAGAGGTATCTAAATAATTCAAAGTACGTTTGTTGAGATTTTAGATTTATATCGAACTATATTATTATAACTATTTTTTACTTCAATTTAACAGATCATTTGAGACTACTTAAGAAATAAAGAATTAATAGTAAAGAAACATCCTACCATTGCAAAAGTTGAAAATTTAAGAATATAATACAGAATACTTAATTCACTCAAAACCTTCATATGTAAAAGAGTTCCTTCTTTTCTACATAGAAAATCACTTCCTAGCGTAATCACAGAGACACCCTATAGGTAAAAGTTGAAACAAGCAATTTTCATTATAAAATACTTAATTCACTCAAAACCTTCATATGTAAAAGAGTTCCTTCTTTTCTACATAGAAAATCACTTCCTAGCGTAATCACAGAGACACCCTATAGGTAAAAGTTGAAACAAGCAATTTTCATTATACAAAAGAACATTCGTCTTCACTTTTACACCTTAAAATCCTCCGTCGACAAAGATCTCGGACTTGAAAAGACAAAAGACTCCAAAGGAAGAACCCCTCCCCCATTCTGCGCTCTGATCATTACAATAGATTAGCGTATAATTTTCGATCACAATATGTTCTTCCACTTTAATGAGAAATCCCAATCTCCCGATTCTCGTCTAGCCCAATTTCGCATTTTGCGACCGCCCGTCCTTTGCTCCTCTTCCTTTTTTCCCCTTTTCCTCCCTCGGCAATACGGTGCCGTGGCCGAACTAATAGGGGGATGGGTAGGTGGAGGGGGAGGGGACGGGCCCCACAGGGCCCAAAAAAAAGGGGAGCAAAATAAAAAGAGAGGGAATCGTCGAGAGGGCCGGGCAGAACGCGCCGAAAGCGAGAGGGGACCAAAGGAAGACAGGTGAGAAGGAGCGAGAAGGCAACCACCCGAGGAGGGCCAGCAAGAAAAAAGAAAAGGAGGAGTTTGCCAACAGCACCGGAGGAAGCCCCGAAAACACGCTGGACGTGTGGCGCCATCTCGGCTCCTTTTTTTTCTTCCTCCTTCTCCGCCACTCGCCGCGCACACTCCTCTTTCCTCTCTGCAGCTTGTTCCTCGTGCTTTTGTTACTTCGCCCATACTAATTCTTCGCGAGCTGGGCACGCCGTGCCCGGAGTGCGTAGAGAGAAATCGACTCGAGAGAGGAAAAGGGAGGGAGTGAGTGAGTGAGTGAGGAGTGGGAGAAACGGGCCCCGAGCGAACAGTGGAGGGGGCAGGGCCTTGTGCATCGAGCAGTGTCGGATTAAGCTGCTTTCGCACCCTCTTCGTACCTTTGATTAGATCGCAATTTTAAGCTCGCTGAAATTTCGACACCCCGGCCGCACCGCTGGCGGTTTCAGCCGCGTTTCAAACTGTTGATCCTCGTCGTCAAGCGTTTCAGCTTGGATGTCTCTCTGAGCGCATCGAGGAACGAGTGAAATTTCGAGAGTATCTAGGACATTACAGTGATGCTTGAAAGTTTGGATTATGTTAGGATTTTGAAGTAGATAGTAATTTTTCAGTAGATATTAGTATTTAGAAGTAGATGCTAGTTTTTTAGTAAATAGATATCAATGTTTCGTTTGGAAGTAGTATAATATTTCAATGTAGTAGTACTAGCAATGGTATCGTAGCATAGTTTAGAAAGTTGAATATAATATGTATACTTTCATGTCATGCATACTTTGTTGAATTTTCTGTAAATCGAAATCCAAATCGATGGATAAACAGTAATTAATTGTATTTGTAATTAACCTTTATGATAGTAATAAATATCATTGTAAGCGCTATATGTATGCTTTTTTACAAATGCATACAAATTTAGATATTAGATACTATGTAAACTGTAATTAATTATATTCATCGCAGAGTCGAAACTTATAATTACAATGCTTATACGTTTCGAGTTTAAATATAATTAATTATTAGTTTCAATATTTGAAAATAGTACCTAATTTCCATACACTTACAAAATACATGTATATAAAATAGTGCAAGATTAAGAAAGAAAATATGTGCAAATAAAAATATTGTAATTATACTTTTCAGGAAGAACAAAAAATGTGCGAGGAAATTCATTTCGTCGATAAAAAGAGAAGGGTGCTCCAAACTTCTGAGCTCCAATATATTATTTGAAATACGATACAGCCAAGACAAACAGCGTTTCATGTAACTGCAAGTTCTACTGTGAAACGAGATCGAGCTATAATTTTTTCCACCGAAAAGAGTTGAGACGCATTGATGGGGGGCGAAAAGGAGGAGGCAACTAGTGTGTGCATCGCTTTAAGAATTCTCTCTCGGTGTGGTAGCTCCCACGAGAGCCGCGGACCACATACCTGCAAACGAACGTTCTTAAAAGGGAGGGCAGAGCCCAAGAACAGGTCGTTAAAATGTAATGACATTGTTGTTTTTAATGCTCGCCTCTTTAAAACGGGCCCTTTCGTCTTCCTCGAGCCTCATCGCTACTAGTGCCTCCGTTTCCTCCTCTCTTCCTACTTCTTTCCTGTTTTCTGACGAGATATCTGCGAAAAAAGTGGTCGCCCACTCGTCTTGCTCCATTTTTCAATTTCCTCTTTTTTCCCCTCCTTTCTTCTCTAGGAGAGTTCCATTTGAAACGGTGTGTCCCGAAGAGCAGAACAGATCAGGAAGAAAATGGAAAATTTTGACGATATTTCGGAGGACAATTAATTGACAAGTTCTGATTAATTTAAGCCAAATATTCTTCTAACTTTGATCTAAGTTTTGTCAACTTTGAACGATCCAAAATTTATATTAGTATAAATACTAATTAATTATTATGTGTATTATTATTGTAAGTTATTACATTATTATATTAATCCTGCTAATTCAAATAGGTGTGTCTGATCAAAAGATGGTTTGACAAACGAAAAAGACTTTCAATATTTAACAATTTCGCTTCGTACAAACAATATCCTATGAGTAAAAATAAGAAAGAAATGTTAAATAAACATATAATCGTAACTGAAATTATAACAATGATTACTAAAATTATAAATGACTGGTTTCTCATTTAATTCTTTATGGAAATGTTGGCAATATTTAATTGAAAACGTTAGAGTAATTGTGTTTATTATTAGTGACTGCTGCAATTATACTACTTATTATATAGTACTATGTTTATAGTCAGTATTAATACTGATAGATTTCAGTTAACCAAATAAACTTATAGTTTTGGTACTCTGTTACAATTTTTTAATACAGGGTTTATGACTCTGTATTTATATAACATTCTTCTTATATAACCTTCTTCTTAATTATAGTACATGCTGCCATCATTTGACGAGATAATGTCCTCGTACATCCAAAATATAAACTTATACCTTCAACGTAGTTGAAATTCCCTTATCATATACATAAACTATTTTTGGGCTACTTGGTATTAATGACTTGATTTAAGCAAAAGCATTACATCATATTATATTAATTATGCTATTTATTTCAACATACGTTATTATTGAAAAGAATTTTGAAATAATATCAGTCATACGAAACGGATTAGAGAGGAAGATGAAAAATGGAACTTTGTTTCAAACGATATCGCGAATTTTCACTACTACTTTGATGTTCGCTCTTATCGAAGTGGCGACAATTTGTACTTTGTACTTTTAATGATCTTTTCTGACGACCGATAACCCGTTACCTGGGCTACAGACACCGTACCCACTATGAGATGACACAGCTACTTTGGTCGCTTTCGCAGTCTGACCTCACAGCCTATCGGTATCAAGTGTCATGGACCTCCTCGATGCCTTCGATTTTTCTTTGGGCTCGCTTGTACGTGTCGCTTGTACAAGCTTAGTCGGAGGATATTAAAACGAAAGAAGAAAGGAAAAGAGAAAATAAAGATACGTGTGAACGCGAGCGTGTGCAACAGTCACGGTCAACCGGTCAAAATTTTTTGGAGAAGGCATAACGATAGCGCGGCTCAACGATAGGCCTCGAGAATACCAATTAAACGAAAAGGTACGCATTGTCCATTTTCTGGAGTCCAATTACGCGAAAGGCGCGAACATGGTCGCATTAGCGAGTCCCGGTTCCAAATTGAGGTTCGGTGAACACCTCGACTACCTGTAGCTTCGAGAAACAGATGTATAGCAAGACGTAATCAAGCGTAGGCCATTTCCGAGCAAATGGCATCATTTAATGTATTATTATAATGTATACAGGGTGAAGTTAACTTGATTTCACATTCAAAACTTAGAGTTTCGAGCTTTGGTGAATTTCTAAATCATGATGACGTTTATTATTTTTTTTTTTTTTTTTTAATGAAAAGTGTTTATTGTAAGAGAAAGCTTGCAATTGTTTTATCTATAATACTCCATTGTAAAAAGTAAGTGAAAATATTCCTGACGGGACAATTTTTCGTAAAAGTGAACATGAATGTAACATCAGATATGAATATACGTATTCGTATATATATATTTATTCTGACGTTCAGACAATACTCGCTATTGCACAAAGTTTCACTTACTGTTACGTGTCACATCTGTGGCGGCAAGACACGAGCATAAGGGAATAAAAACAGGGAGAGACAATTGCTTCTATCGGTAGCTAATAAACTTTCGTATCGTAATAGAATGAAAATGAGTATTTTACGCTTGGAGAAAACAAAACCAGGAGAAGAAGAGAACAGTTACGACAGGAATTCATAAGCTTAAAACGTCATATCTCTCCCTTATTTCATCCATTTTCGATTCTTAATACGATCTCCAATAAAAAAAAAAATATATATATATATATCCACTTCATGAGATTATCTTGTCGAATCAACCTGAATCCAAGCTCGAGGGAAATCAAGAAATCGGTAAATTTTTTGTTTTGGGGGAGGAGGGGGAGGGGGTAGGGGAGAGGGGGAGGAATCAGCCAATTAAACCGCACGGTGGCAAGTTCGAGGCAGTCGCCAAAGGTCTTCATTAGGAAGGACCCGATGGCGGAGTTGGCTACCGCACAACAGTTTAGCTCGGAAGTTAAGTGTTGCGTCTAAGAAGAGCTATCATTAACTCGAGAATAGGGTCTGGGTATTAGGATTAGTGGGCAAAACGTTTTCGATAGGGTGTTTCTCCACTATTTAACTCCGCAGTCCCTGTCCCTTTGGCCACCTCTCGAACACAGTCTGTGATCATCGCGACTTCACCTCTCAGCTGGTGTTAACATTCTTCTACCTCGGACCAGAGACCACCGGAAGAGGGATACACCTTCCGGTGATCGTGACGCGCGAGAGGAAGATAGCGAGACCGAACGAATCGATGAATCGTAAGCTGTTGTTCCCTGCTGATCTATCCAATGCCCTACATACCATCTATCCGATCTATCGGCTTTTATTGCACAGTGGAATAGAATTCACGCGGATTCTATTCATTTGAATCAAATTTCAGTCAATGTCTGATTAAACGAACTGTCGAACTTCTATTGTATAAGTGAAAAATCACTAGCAAAAGAAATCAGTGGAGAGTTTACCTAATGTCTATTACTTATCCCACAATGAATTTATACGAGTATTGATTATGATATAAGATATATAAATAGAGTGTTCAAAGATAAATAGAAAAGTATATTCTTGTTCTTTCACATGCGATTTTCAAATGTTACGTAGAGAAAAAAAAAACATGCTTCGTCAAATTGACAAAAATCACGTTAGAAATCGATTGTTTTCTAAATTAAAAAATGCATTACAATTATACATATCCAGTTTGTACTATGAATGACTTGTAACAATTATTAATTGTCAGATTCTTGATTGGAGCAAATGTCAGCAATTGATCTTCTGTAATCAGAATTTCGTTTATTAATTAATCGTAGCTAGTTTCACTCGTACAAATGGAGAAGCATGTTCCTTTGGTTGAAAGTCAAATAGCATTTGAAACTCGCGCATAGAAAGACATAAACATATTTCGTCACGTCAATGCTTAAAAAATCGAACTGAAAGATGCATTGTCAATTGTTTCTCAGTATCGTCTTCGTATCAGTCATCAAGTTAAGACGCAGTGTACGTTCGAAGCGATTTTAGTGGAAACGGAGAGTAGAAGAAAGCAAAGGACAAACAGAAGGAACGGAAACTCTCGAGGCTGCCAAGATTCAAGATCTGTCTTGAGACTCTCGAGAGTTCCAAGACAGCACCGAATCACTGTTCAAAGTGACTCAGATTCGTCGTCGAACATACAACATGCAGATTCGAAGCGATTCCAAGTGTTTCCTGTCACCACTACTCGTATCGCGAACTCCCTACAGCACACGCACGTCGCGTATAGCCTGGCAACTCTGGCAGCCTTAGCTTTTCTGAAGAAACTGTCACTCACCTCCGTGTACGTCAGCGACGTCGCCAACTACGCACCGCTCTAGAAATTCGCCAAGAATGGGAAAACAGTGGTAGATCGTTAGATCAACAGGCCCCTCTCCCTCTCTCTCTCTCTCTCTCTCTCTCTCTCTATCTGCGCGACTTTTGCACTCGATCCACGGCCGAAACTTGGCCGTTCCGATAGTTGCCCGGCCGGCGGATGAACCAAGCGGATCGTCGGGTAGATCCTCAGCGACAAATTTGAAGAACCGTTCGCCACGAAAACACGGAGAGATCACGATATGAGGTTGAGCCGAGCCGAGCTAAGCTGAACACGAAACTGTGCTGCCGATCTCTCGTGTTCCGTTCTCCTCCACCTCCTCTCGCTCTCCACCTCCACCACCGTAGTCTCCTTCAGCTCCTCCTTCTACTCGGTACGTTCGGTTCCGCGCCCGTTCCCGTTCCGTTCTCTCTCTCTCTCCGTTCACCAAGTTTCCTCAGGTATTCTCGCGCGAACAGAGAAAGAGAAAGGACGATCGCTGCCTGAACAGGATGGAGAGAGGGGAGGAATCAACGGTAAGCAAGAGAGATCTTTGACTACCTATACAACGACGTCGCGTGTACTGTAAAAAGCAAGATCGCCCGAGGCCTTACACCTCGAACCAGTAAAACTTGTCGTACGCTAGTGCCAAAGTGCGTATCGTACCGGGTTCTGATTGCCAGTTTCGATGTGTTGCGTCGGTTGCTGGACGACAGGGCGGGCGATCTGGTCGAATTGAACCCTCTTGGTACTGCTGGGACGTTCAGCTTGTTGTAAATGTTTCTCATTGTTTGGGGGATGACGCGTGTTGCACGTGTGCGTTATCTTGTCGTTTTATAGCCTGTCTAACGTGCAGGATAGAGTCTTTCGTTAAGTGGTGTGGCTGCAGAGTCACGTGTTTGTTAGTTCTCACAGGGACAATTGAACAATTCTACCTCTTGGAAGTCAAACTGATCAATTTCACTTGTCTTTTTTTCATCAGTCTTTCAACTTGCGCAAATAATGTTTCGATTCCTAGAAAGAAATTATTTGCATGTGTGAGTTCATTTGCTACGGGAGGATAGTAATTGCGAGTGTCAAGTTCAATTTGAAAAATGGCGTTTCTCACGTCATCGTTCTTTCCTGCTTTTTGATTTACACAGTTGATTAATGTGGCTTCCGAATGACTCACACGTCATATACACCGTGTGAAAACTGACGTGCGTGCGCACGTCTCACTTTATAAAAATTGCACGCAAAATTTTCAAAATTTTCCTCCACACTCACCTCCATCTCGGTCAATTGTCAATCTCTGGAAGAAAATGAAAATGAAAATTCCGAAAAGGAGTCGAAGCAGTTAAAGCAACGAAAATGAATTCGCCTCGAACGTACTTGGTGGTACGCGACAGGGTTGACAAATGGAAGAAGAGTGGTACAGTTTCACGTTCGCCAGGGACTTCCACCTCTCGCGGGCGTAAAATGAAAGAAGCGAGACAGTTTCGTAGAAATTTTATTTCGATCGGTTGCGCGCGAATACTACGTCGTGGAGTATCGTCTAGACCAAGTCGTCTTTGGTTTCAACTACGTGTCTCGTGTCCAACATCTTTCTATTCCGAAGGTCAGGCGGATCCTCCGCGTGTGTCATGCATAGTAATCGTATATTCAACCGACGGAAACTGAAGGCCCTTACAATTTCTCTTAATACTTTGCCTCTTCTTTTGCAAGAGGATCGATGCTCCAGGTGATGTGTCAAAATTGATCGACGCTCACGTCGATTTTGTTATCCGCTAGCGTGCTGGTACATCGAGTTAAGCCAAGTGCTGTTCGCCTGAGTCGATCCACAATGGGTCCCAGATCGTTGTTTAGATATTCTCTGAATTCTACGCATTTCTGCTTGGTGTTGATGTCGCTGGAGCTTCCCCAAATGATGAGACCATCTGCACCGAGGTTCATGATCTTTTTGAAAGTTGCCTCGAGATCATCCTAAGGAGGAAAGTTCATTTTAAAGAGCAAAAGTGTCCGGTTCGTTATCGGTAGATTGATCGAGGATTTTTGAAAATTTCTATAAAAACGAGTAAAGAAATATTTCCCACACAAAATTTCCAGCTCCCCAATCTACCTAATGTTCAAACTTCAAAAACCACTCACCTTGCTCAAATTCGTGTCCCTCTGGTCCTGGTATTTGTACCAGTAATATGGTAGAACCTGCTTTCTCGTCATCATTTGCTTGGCTATTCTCAAAGCTTCCTTGACACGGCCACCGACGAGGCCCACTCGCTGATTGCTCGTTAGGCTCAATCTCAAATAAACCGAGGGCAGCAGGACGTCTTGCAGTTCGAACAGCCATGACATTCTGAATGGAGAAGCACACGAGTCTGTGTTGGGCTTATCGAGAGAGGCTGATTAGATAAGACGGATGTAACTCCCTCCGGGTTAGGTGGAAATTTTCACCGGTACACGACTCTTGACACTGACCCACTTAAGGCTCGAGCATTGTAACGTTCACGGCCGATTCGTAATCTCGTTACCTTAAATATCTAAGAAACTTCTCGCTTCTAACTAGAACACACGATCGGCTCGTGAAACGTGCCAATACGTTAAGTGGCGAAAGAGAGATATCTGTACACAGTGGAACTGACGCGATTAGTTGAACTAGGATTTGTTGCATAGCAGATGCTCACGACAGAGATAGAGCAGATTTGCTTATCAGTAGATTGCGGATTTTTATGCATTTTGAAATTTTGCCTAAGTATCCGAGGAAATTGAGAAACTGAAGAAACTAATTATTGAAAAACTTATTACAAGTTACTGATGTTATTGAAAAATCAATTATTAATGAAATAGAATCCAAATAGAAATTTGTTTTATCATTTCCCAAATGAAACGAAATGGGATATAACTCTCAATGCAAAATTGAAACGAGAAATCATACATATCAATAAGATCTCGTTTATGTTGAACAAAAGATGTTACTGTTACTACCAACAGTGTTACTTTATCTAGTCAATAATTTATTCATATTCTCAAAAATTTTCATAGAAATTCACAGTCTATTAACTACATACTTATCGTTTTCCTGCTGAGTGGCAGTGTCGCACTGTGGACCGGGTTGACTCGGCGTCAGATTGTAGCAATAAGGGTAAGCATAGTAACCCCATTTGGCATACGGTCTGATCTGTTTGGCAGCCTTCAACGTCTCCTCCATAAAAAGCCTGCCGTATTTCTCGAATTGCCGCCTCGCTTCCTGCTCGACGCTCTGATTGTCCCAGAACGGATGCTCGCGTCGAACTATCTCTATCGAGAGTTTCTTATAAGGCTGGAGGGAAGCCCAATTCTGCCGGAAGATCGGTCTCCAACTTTCGAAATCGATCACCCCGACACCGTGAAACGATTTGTCCGGTATCTGATGGATCAAATGCTCCCGAAACACTTCCAGATGCTTGGTGAGATTACCCTCTTGCGGGACACCGCCGTTTCTCATCACTACATTCCCTGAACAACGTTCAAACGTTCTTTCTTTCCTCCAATCCATCGATAATTACACACGTGACAGTGTTGGGCAAAAATTTAATTAACAATCGCGGTTAACGGTGACAAATCTGTCGAGAGTTTACGCTGAATTTTAGCAAACACGTTCTTCGATTTTATCATTTTACTGACTACTATGTTTAAAATTTTTTGAAATGCATTTCCGCTGTTTCTCTTTCTCTCTTTCTCTTTTCGTCGCAATTTCAAAATTTAACAAAATAACAAATACGATAAAAAACAATTTCAAATGGAATTGGTAATTGCAGATAAATTTTTTTGACGTTTTGATTAATTCCATTAATCCCGCGAAAACGAATAGGAGACGAATTTTNTGACGTTTTGATGATTAATTCCATTAATCCCGCGAAAACGAATAGGAGATGAATTTTTTTTTTTTCGCAAGAGTTAACTTAATAAATTAATTAAAAATCAGCTACAACGTGGAAGTTTAAACATAGCAGGTTAAATACAACAGGAGGCACTTCAAATTTATAGAAATTTACCTAATTTTATCAATTAAATCCGATTAATTCTTTTCGTCATAAGCAATATCTTTAATCTATTAAAATGTTTAATTTTGACAAGTTAAAAATTTTAATAGATTAATATGCCCAACTCTGTCACACGATTGATAAAGGAACAAAGTAATTGTTTTACCGTTCGAATCTTTCAGCAACGCCGGGAACGTGCCAGGATCGTAAAGGATCGCGATCTCTTCGCCACGGAAGTTATCCATCGTGTTCTGTAGAATGCCGTATTTCTCTGACACTTCCTCAAAGTGGAGCCCGTACTTATGGCACATAAACGTGGGCACATTCCAGTAGATGTTGAACTCGTCGGTTTCGTTGTTCTTGGGGGTAGTCGGTACGAGGCTGACAAGAGAAAGAGAGAAAGAGAGAGAGAGAGAGAGAGAGAAAGAAAGAGAGAAAGAGATGAGGTGTTAGCGTCGAGTCGAGTCGAGAGAGCCGCCGGGCCAATGACACACGAATTAGATAAGATATTTTCAGATGTGAACTTGAACGCTTTATGGATATATTTCAGGAGTTACGGGACGCGCTTGCCAACATTCGCCAACATTATTTTTTTTTTCTTACTCTTTGATCTCCTACATATTCTATTCTTTGAGGAGAAAAGTGCAACGTATCTTTGCCATGATATAAAATTAATATTTAAATTTGAATTAATAATGCAATATGTAAACTGCAATACGTGTTTCCTGAAATGGTACCGGTCTTTTCTGATCTCTTTCAGGAACGAATTCGTTCTATATATTGACGTAAAAATGTAATTCAGAGATTGAGGAAAATCCAGAGAAACGATGAAAAGTTTTTTCTTCGACAATTTTAATTAAAAGAATGGAAAAAGGAAAAGCCATACGTGCACGTGTAATAAATACGTCAGTGTGCCGAAACGAGGCTAAATTTAGAAGAGGCAAAGTCGATTGTTCGCAAGGCATCTCGACGATTAACACGTGTGCAAAGTACCCGAAAAAGAACGCGTCGATCCGAAGTGCAGGAGCTAGCATCAACAGCAGTCGGAGTATCATCTCGGGTGACGACGATGAGTCGAATGCACGATCGTGTCGATTATTAACTGGCGAGCCTGCGAGGAAGTAAACGCGTAGTAGAATCAGCCTACGGGTAAACTTATTGATTTTATCCTGCTTGCAGATAAGACCAGAATGACTTCACGAGCTGCTCAGTCAGTGGTCTTCGTGAATAAACGTCAACGACGGTGGTGTACAACAGCAGTGCGACTGAATTCCGCTCGATTTCAGGCCACTATTTATTCTACACATCGTGTGTCTCGTGTTCCCCACCTACGTGTTCGTCAGCGCTTCGTCGCTGTTATCTGCTCCGGGTATTGTTCGGTGATTCCTCGTTTCCGTTTTTTCCGTTTCTTTCGTTTTCATTCGCCGCTTCGTGTGGAAGAACATCACGCGTTAGCGATCAATCTTGCTGGCAATTGGAGTGCATTGAGCCCCGTATGGGAAACATACTCTGGCGAAATTGGTACACTTACCTGACCAAGGACCACGCGAGAGTTGAAGGCCTTCGGTGGAGGATCGACGGTGTTCCATCGCGTCATTTGGAACCGTGCTTCACCTAACGATGTACCTCGCGACCTCACGATCGCCCGTATTTCTCGGATCTGCCAGACGTATTATCCGGTGCAACTGCACGCCGACTAGAATACGAATTTTTATGCAAATCTGTTCTCCTGGTTAAATTCTTGAAATACTTGTACCTTGTATCGTGCTTGTAATTGAAAATCCATATAATTAAAAAGATGAAAGGTCTAGAAGATATTATATCGACGGCGATATTTAGAAATTGAATGCTTTATATGTTTTTTCATATTACGTGTATTCGAAGCAATTTTACTAATTTAGTAAACAATTAGTAAACAATTTAATTTACCAGTAAATCAATAAATTTTTCTATCTTTCTACAAATGCATAAAAATTCGTACTCTATCAATCTACTAATGGCATAGTACTTGATACAGAGTGTCCAGTCAATCGAGAAGCGATCTTTCATGAAAAAAAATGAGTGGAAAATGTAAAATAAAGTTCTTGCGCACGAGGCTTCGTTTTCGAGAGAAACGACTTTGAAGATCAACCCGGTGCACTTGTACTAACCGTGAGTTTCAACTTAATAGACTTCTGTTTATGGGGTTTCATTAAATCAAGAGCCTTGCCCGCTTGTACCACCGGTTACCGGATTAAACTGCCTTGATTGATTTTTTCGTAGCATGCGTTATCTAGAATATAGGTATATGTAATGGTAAAAGCCTCAGAAAGTATGCAACATGTAGACTGTGGACTTTTATGCAAATTCAAAACGCACAATGGAAAATGTAAAAATTGCACAGAACGCACACAATATGAAAAGAATGTAATAGAATATTCAACATGTAATGTCTCCTTTAACAATGTAATTTACAATGTAATACAATTTTTATTCTCCAAGGTTTTATTTTTTCACCTATATTCGATTATACTGGAAATGTATAGAATTTGAATAAAAATCCGCAGTCTTGTAATGTGAAATAATTTACAAATTTAATAGTATAACAAATAATTAATAATTTAACAAAAATAATGTAACAATTTATATAAATAAAATCATTTTTAAATATCTGTATAAAATGAAAAAATGTACAATATATATAGTTATAATATATAGTTTTGTTTTAATCGATTTTCATATC
>NIPQ01091386.1:0-23928 GCA_002806875.1 Lepidotrigona ventralis hoosana
AAGTAACGATTCAACGCATCGTGACAACCCAAAACACAGTAGAGCTCTTTGGGTGGTAGCAATTCTTGCGTTCCATTCTAGAAAAACAATACAATTGATGTTAGATTTGCTGAAACGTTGCGCTCCGGTATAATTGATAAGGGAAAGGAAATAATAATTTAGACATTTAATATTAGAATTAGAAATGGTAATATTTTAATATATACTAACGCAGACGGTTTGACAGCTTGCGTCGAGTGCTTGTTGCCACGCTCCACAGCCTTTTGTGCACTGAAACAAAAACAGAAAACGCACGCTGAGACTACATTATATAATATTTGTTATACGTCTGATTTGGTATACTACTATATCCTATCTCTGACGGTACAGAATACATTACAGTTTGTAAACAAGTTTGTAAGCTTTGATTCGTCAATTTATAAAATATTCAGTATCATGTACAGATTCACACTATCGTCAATCAGTGAAAACAAAATGCAGATGAAAGTTACCATTTTGAAAATTTCATTGCTACTCTATTTTACTGAAACTTATGTTTCAAGTTGGCGATTATCCCGTGATTTATAGACAGGAACATATGAACTAGCTAATAACCGAGTCAAACACGTTTATTCAAATTAGCATAATCCACTTGGAGTATGGAACACGGGCTCGTTTATTCTTAATGGCTACCTCGATTCGATTCTTCGAACGGAGGAACGATCGAGATGATCAATCGCGATGAAGGAACGAGGCACGCTGCGTCATTTTGGCATTGAAGTAACTGGAACGTCTGTGAAGTTATATTCGAAAGATGGACATAAGTACGAGGCACGTGCCTCAAGTAACGCCTACGTTCATAAGAACGGGCTGGTT
Organism: Lepidotrigona ventralis hoosana; assembly: GCA_002806875.1. Classification (NCBI taxonomy): domain Eukaryota; kingdom Metazoa; phylum Arthropoda; class Insecta; order Hymenoptera; family Apidae; genus Lepidotrigona; species Lepidotrigona ventralis. The sequence continues at coordinate 856 of NIPQ01091386.1, forward strand.
GGTTCGTGCCGAGCATGGATTTGCGAACCGAAGTTTAACGCATTAACTTTCTGCACGAGAGGATGTGGGCATTTGTCGGCGACAACAAGCCAGTCGAAGAAAGAATAAGAAGAAGAAGAAGAAGAAGAAGACAAGGAAGAGAATAAACGAGAACTACGGACATGCGCGTCTATGTTTGTTTGCGATGGAAATTGCAAACGTTTGCAATTACATCGAAGTTTTGCATTGAGACGCCTGATATGATCCTTCAGCCTAATCTTTCTCCCCTTTGCCGATAAACGTACCACAAGATCAGCAATGTTATCGTTCAGAAAATTGCGTTATTGCTCTGGCTCGGTTATTAATCGAAAGTTAATCGTACTTTAGACAAATTGCAATCATTTTGTTGTCGCGAATTTCGATCGGGATGGACGATCGTCTGAATTGTTTGACTCTGAGGGATTAAAAAATAAATTCGGCCAGCCAAAATGAATGAACTGAAATATATCCGGAATAATATTTTCGAGAAACATCTTGAAGGAACGCGCGTGCGTTTCACATTGGTGAAACGTAAATACACGAGAACGATGTAGCGTGCTCGATGAGTTCAAGAACTTGGCGAAGAGTAAGTTTGGAATAATTATGTCCAGACTGGAAGTTTTAAGTATCTACGCTCGCCTCTCGTTTTTCAAGTATCACCCTCCGGTGTGTCGATATTTCAACCGCGTTTCCTGTTCCAGTTTCTAATTTCATTCGCTAACAGGCAATAATTGACGTTAAATCTCGTCCTTGGTGGAAATCGAGAGGTTGATTAAGATGGTTTTCGTCACGATAGTTGTAGGGCTCGTGGACAGCAGTGCCTAGTAAAATCATTATTTCAACAACGTATCCCGAGATACAAGAGAGTCATTTACCAATTGTCAGGCTGATCGACACTCTGCCGCGTTGGAGAGGCGCCGCACATGAATGATACCCCTCTTGACATTTTAGAGTAATAACTCCGTCCATAGACTTAATTCGACCGGATTAGCCGTGCACCTGTATTAGCCGTAAGTTTTTAAAACTTCGAGGCAAATACCTCTCTTACAACACATGTTTGCTTTTCGTTTGGAAAANTTGTTTGTAAAAAATATTTTTTTTTTTTTTTTTTTTTTTTTTTTTTTTTTTTTTTTTTCTGTCGTTTGCAGAAGAGAGACAGCAGTTAGAAATGCTGATTAAATCTAGTTTCACGCGTCTGCTCAATAATTATTTTATACGATTACAGTAGTATTCGAGGGTATCGCATAGGTCAACTGATTGGAAAAATCTAGAAGGAAAGGGACCTCCGACGCTAGATAAATAAGTTATTAATAAACATTTGGTAGCGATTTTTACGATTCTGAAGTGTTTCGAGTAAACGCGACATCCATACAACTTCTTACAATAATGATCGCAAGTAAATCTACGTATCAGACACGGGTCGAGTCAATTATTTGGGCAAACTCTCGAGTTAAAAGTACAACACTATCAGTTTGAAAGAAAGGGAAACGAGATCCAGAAAAAAACTGAAGACAAGAAGAAGCGTCAAATAAACACTTATCTTGGTAATGTGCGATAGTTAAAAACGATCACTTTAACGACTCTAGACGTTGATAATTTTTTATGTCTTAATTAATCACATTTCTCATAACTTTTGCCCATACAGACCACGGTCTCCCTCTTTTTTCAATTAGAAATCGTATGAAACATCAACGTTCCTTTGACTCGTTCACCTTGTTAAATAATCGCAATTTTCTCGATTTCGTGGCTGGAACCTTAAATAGGGGTTGACAAAACTATCACACAGTGCAAAACAGCTGAAGCACAGCGACTCGACGTTGCGCCCGCTAATTTCTCACTTCCTCATTAAAACCTCAACACACATTACGCCCCAGCTTGGTTCCCGCTCTACTCGGCTCCCCGTAGATCGTAGATCTTCATCCTACCACGAATGAGGATCTATCCGTTCTCTCCTCGTTTCACTTTGACTCGCGTTCACTGATTGTGTTCTACACTCAACACGACAACGAAACGCAAACGAAAACGGTAAGAGATTTTCGAAAGGATTCAACGTACGCTTCTACGAATTAGTTTTGGTCCCGAAAGAAACCAGAATGAGGACCCGAAGAGTCTTAGTAGCAAATGTTTGTTAGTAAATATGTCAGAGTCGAAGAAAGATCTAGGAAATTCAGTAAAGAAAAGTATCGAATACGGTAGCTTCTGGTAGGGAATGTCAAGCATACGTGATTTGTCGCAGAGATTCCCAGTGTGGCCTGCCACTTCACAAACATAACTTACCGAATGAGTAAAGCAAGAGTGCCAGATTCACTCTAAAAACGGAAGCTTAAGAAACTTCTGCTATAACTCCTATATTTCTTCTCGTTTTTATGCAATCGAGACTGTAACCGTCTAATCATTCCGAACAAATTTTCTATAATTATATTAGAGTTTTCGTTCTCATCAAACGTGTATATACACGATAGAATGTTTGATACAAAAGAGATTCCAAAGTTATCGGTTCAGCGCCATCGAGCCGTGAAATTACCGGAAAAAGAGCACCGTAGCCGAGCCAAACTTACACGAACTTAGCTCGATCAAGTTTACAGGCTGGAAATTCACGTTGTGCGTAATTCGTTACGTTCAGTCCGTTTTATAAAATTACGAAAGGACCAAAACGAGAAACAACGAGGAAGAGTTTAACGACGAGCCACGGGTAAAATAGACAGATTAACGGAGGAAGGCAATTAGGGTTGCGTTTAGCAAAAAGTAGAGCATCTTCCTTTTGAATCGTGTCGGCCGCGAGCTAACCGTTATTCGTGCGCGTTACTGGAACGTACGAACCGTGAAACGAGGCGGGGGAGGAAATCGTTCCGAGCGCAATTCACGTACCGACCGACCCGTGGTATTCGAGGCTTTTTAGCCAGCACGCAACCTCGTGCCACAAAGTTGTTTAAAAAAAAAAAACGCACGCGATCGGCGGTATACACGCGTATACACGCATATACACGAAAAATATAAATACGATCTCGTTGACATTCTCTCGATGACAGTGCGTAGGAAGAGAGAAAAGGCTGTAGCTTAATGGCCACGTTCCTCTTTATCCTTTTTTTTGGTGGCACGTGATAATTAAGTATATCGCGGGGCCTTTTGTCCTTTACGTCGCATTAATTGCGGTTCTCGTTCCCTACGCTGGAGACACGCGTTGTTGAATATCCTTCCGGCCACGAATGGGGATCCTTTCTCCGTTTTGTCTCTTGTCCCTGGCTTTCCCTTTGTACTCTTTGGAACGTGCTAACGATCCTCCCTGAACTTAAAGTTTCGTTCCTTTTTTTTCTAAGAACTTACTTAAACACACTTACTTTGATTTCTTCTCGACTTCTTGACACGATGTGAATTTCCACGCGAAATGTCGAGAAACAGGAACGTTTTTTTTTTCTTTTTTTTTTGTACAGCCAGATAAGAACGAAAGCGATTTTTCGTCGCTTTCACTCTGTTGGCACTTCCGCAACAGAGTGAAACACGGGAGAAAGAGAGGGCCAGAGGAGCGGAAAGAGACGAGCAAACAGAGAGAGCGAATCCGGAGTCACACGGCAATTTGGCGACATCCGCCATAGGCCGCACTTGTACGCGATCCAATTTAAAGTCACGAAGCCGTACGAGCCCGGCCATTCTTTCATTCGTACGCGTAATACGTGTACACGTTTATCCATTCATTGCGTTTGGCCACGCTGGTAACGTTACGTTCCGAATAGCAGAGCAACAGCCTACAGAGGAGAGACCGAGAGTAAGGGAGACGAAGGACCTGACTTTGTTTTTATTTGCCGTTTACCGTCTCTTTACCAGCGAGCCAGTACAACAGGCACCCCGGGGACGACAGCGGAAGTACTTTCATTGTGCCAGGGGACCGGCGTCCCTTTATTTTCGTCTCCAATGTTCGTCTATGTTAATAAACGTTCGACGATGCTCCCCGGCGAAACTTTAAATTTACGCTGCGACCGACGCGAGAATTATCCCCAGTACAACACCCATCTGAAAGAAGTTAACGTAAGAAAAGTTACGGAAGTTTGAATTTCTTCTCACGAATAGTTGGATAATTAAGATGTACTGTTCCATTCTTAAAATCGTGAGATTCAACATTGGATAGATTTGTAGATCTACAGTGGTGCACAAAGAATAGAGGAAAATATTCTCATTTTACTTACCTGGTCGATCTTGCATCGTATGCCGCAACCCACCTCCGAGCTCGAGTCGTCCGTTCGATTCTGAAAGGAAACGAATAAGAAGTTTAATTTTTTTTTTTTTTAATTTTTCAAGATACATGGATGAGGCAACGATTCTCGTAATAATTCCCAACGACTATTGTGAAACAGGCGAAACAGTCGTTGACAGATTGCGATCTAGAATCAATTCACCGCGCGATGATTGAAATTCACGAAACGGACAGGTGATATTTTTGAATAAATACGATCGTTCAGGTAATTAAGTATGCATTGGGACCAGTCGACTTCTACAAATTCCCATAGTGGCACGCATGGCTTCACACCCTTGTGATTGGCACTGGAATTATTCACCACCCTTGATCTAGTCGGTTCGACGAACCCCGTTTCCACCCTTTTCTCCTCGGCTTTTTTTTTTTTTTTTAACAAATTTACTTTCGTCCTCCATTAGAAACCGGACGTGCACCTGTGTACCGTGTAAACGCATAACGTACAAGTGTAGCAACTATGGTACACTGGCAACAGAGACCTGAGACTTGTCACGATTATTCGGCGATTCATTCGCGACAGGCTAGGTATACCGGGGGTGTCAATTGAACCGGATGAAACAATTTACTATCTTTTAAAGCTGGCAAGCGATTCAATTTATTTTCTACTGCCCCTGCACGCTCGACGACCGTGCTGTTACCACCGCGCCGTTCGAATCGCAATTTTTTTTTTTTTGCACAGTCACGTGTGCATAAAGTTTCTAACGAAAATAATACTTTTTTCACTTAGCTCGAGTAATTTACAAAATTCATTCGGTTTTTATTAATGGGATACGTGCAACGGCGTTTCCTTCCGTTTGCAACACTTTTTTACTGAAAATACGTATGTGAACAAGGTTTTAATCATCGCCCGGCGATTTACATAAACGTAAATATTAACGGTGAACGACTGCTCTCTCTCTCTCTCTTTCTCTCTCTCTCTGTTTTCCTATTGGAACAACAAAAGGCACGATGAGTGACGAGTCGTTCGATAACAAAAGCCAGAGCGGTGGTGCAGTGTTTTCGCGACTATCGGCTCTCGGCATGGATGTATCAATTTTACGATGAATTTTTCTCTCTCTCTGTGTCTCTCTCTCTCGCTTCTTTCCATTGTCGAGAAATCTCGTTGTCAGTTCCTTGCCTCGACACGATGCTCGTTTAACTTTGCACCCGATTAATCAAACCGCCTAGACTACAACACCATGTGAAAGCAAAGTAAGTAGTGAGCAACCTTGCGACATTATCACTTCTTCTTGCTACAACGTTCTCGGCAATTATCTGTTTTTGTAATTGAAATCTGTTCCTTAAATTTTCATAGGCCACTTCCTTTTTTCATCACTCGACTAGTCGCTTTTAATTGTCGTGTCGGTGAATTCTGAACAGTCATTTAGTCATTTGCGCCTTTATCCGTTTCCATTAAAAGGTGTCTACTTGGAACAAGTTTGCCATCCTCAGGACGGAAATCAGTCAGTAAAATGTGCTGTGTGTTTTATCTGATCTGAAGTAATCGTCTAATGTATACCTGCTCGTCCTTCCGTTAACTCCAACATCTTCGACACGCTTGAGAGCATTCGCCAACTGTTGCACTTCGCCTCGAACAGTCTTCGACGTTGATAATAACTAGCTACCGTGTATCTTCCCTCTATGTGCGACGCACGCAAGACAGATTTTTATCAAGACTTCCTTTCAAGGTCTTCGTGGAACGTGAGCGTTTTAACACAAGGTCCGTTCTTGCGCGTCCACCTTATGCTAATTGTCGTCTCTTACGTGAATTACGTAAGAGATTCAAATGTTACCGTGTTATTTGTCTTCTCCACGTAGAACTGGTAACTGAAGTGATCATCGTGCAGATGGCTCTTTATATTTTTCTACTCTTTACACAGTACCTAATGATAATGAAGCATTTAATTTCGCATCGCGATAACGGAAGAGATTTAATAGGCCGCGTTAATATGCTCAGATGGAGTCTGCGGCAAATTGGTGAAAAATCCATCGAAATTTAACTCACCTTAACACCTATATAGTAAGATTCATGGGCCTTTGCCCAAGCTCAAAGCGTCCCAGGGTGTTCCAAGTTGAAGGCAAAGGGTATCAGGTTTTTTTTCGTGCGGTCACGGACAAGTCATGGTCGCACGGTGTTGAATGTATACCGGACGGTGTCCACTCGGATGGAACACCTACCTTTGAAGTCTGAGGTTTGTCTTTGGCAAACAGCTTGACGGTGTCCCTTTCTCTTTCTCTTTCGCCTTTCTCTATCCCTTTCAGCGGCCGTTTGAGAAGCAATGTAACCACCGTTTCCAACGCGTCGGCAACGCGTGCAAACATTGCATCTCGTCCGCGTCAATTATTCTCGCATTACGCGACGAATTAAAAAGATACGCATCACCTCGCACTCGAGGGAACATTTTTCATCGTGATGTTTACCCGCGGAAAGCCGTTTCTACTTCTTATACTCGAGTTATACCAGTGGTTGCATAATGCTTCTTCAGATACTAAGACTTACACGTGGAGTTTCGTAATGTCTAAAACATTTAATCCCACGTAAACACAATATCCAAAAGTTTTGAAAAATGTGTAAAGTATATATATAATTGCTCGTGGAGAATCTGGCTGAAGAATAGTCTGTTTTACTTGGAAATTTGTGCGTTGAGGTCTAGGATGCATAGTTGCCATTTAATTTCGTCAATTACCTTAAAGATCATGAGACGAATTAAAAACAGTTTCCATCAGCTGCCACTCGTTATGATCTTCAAACTGCTGCGCGCTCGTGGTATATACATATGAGTGGAACGTGCATGCGTTTTAATTGATATGACGTCATGTAAAGATGCCGAAACTCTACTTCCCAGGATTTGCTTGCGGCTAAAGACTGGCCAGCTCAACGGAACTGTTCTGCCAGAAAATCTTGGTTTCTTAAGAAGATAACAATATTCTACGTGTCGGGTCTTATGATTCGGAGTTTTCATCAATTTAGGCTGCCTTTATCGATCGTGAGAGGAAATCAAGCGTATCCTTGGCCCTTTCAAAAGCAAAATTCTCTCGAATCCACGAAATAGATGTGGGCTTCGCACCCGTATGCGTACGTGTCAGGCGTCGCATTTGATCTTAAAATATTCGAAGGCTCTCCCTCGATTTTGGCCGCAGATTCCTTCGAGAGTTTTCAAGAGTTTCAGATAAATTCTGTACCCGAGTATCACATAAACATATATCATCTCTCTATAGTCTACATTTCCCATTTATTCATTTCNTTAAAAATTTTAATTTTTTTTTTTTTTTTTTTCAAGAAAAAATTTTCACGCAAGCTTGAACTTGGATAGATAAAGCTTGTTACTTCACCAAGAAAAATCGCCACGTGACCCTGCTTATCGGTATAATGAAAGAAAAACATAATAAAAATAACTTCGAACGTTTGGGAATCGACGTTATATGGAGCACGAGCCAGCGATCGGTAGAACAATTTGGAATTTCACACGATTATCGGTAGACTTGGAGGTGAACCCTTAGCAAGTCACGAGGCACGCGTTGTAGGTGAGAGGATGTGACCGACAGGAAGTTCATTGTGTACGGCTACACATATAATGTTGCACGTCGAACGATCCTGTGGATTCTACGTAGTTTCGTGCCGGCAACAGATCGGAATTCGTCAGATTGTACGTTCGATTCGAATCCTTATACGATCCTTGCATTATGAATCCGGTTGTATCGCATCGTGGCTGGATCGCGTTTCGTGCACTATGAAATCGCATGTAGGTTAACGCGTGGGTAGAGATCCATTACAAGCGCCGTTTAGGTAATTATTTTTCAATTAAGGAGGAAAAATTCGAAAAATGGCGTCCAGACGACATTAAAGAATTCCAGCTTCTACTGAGCAAACGGTTAGGCGTGTGAAGTAGCAATCGCGCCAATTTACCTGGTTCATTCTCGTCGTTTTTTTTTCTTTTTATTACCGAAATACACGAGAAGGTTGTTATGTACACTTTATATAACGCTCGCTCACTCGGGACCGTGATAAAAGATCGAGATCACAGCGCCATGGACCACCAGAAAAATCACAACACGTCACAGCTTTAAGAAGCTAATCATCCGGATTATGCAATCGCAGCAAGGTCATTCTAGGTATCATCTAAAGTTATGATAAGGCTTGATTGCTACTCGTGTTTAGTAAATACCATCGGCGCCACTCGTGTGCGACGCATCATAAACACGAATGTCAATCTATATGAATTTTTATAAAGCGCTTGCGTAGTTTTTTTTTTTTTCCACCTAAACTCCAACATCTGATCGATAGTCCTTATCTTGAACTTCAATGATAGCTATACCCACGAATTGCCCTCCGAACCCGACATCGCCACGTGAAGAAAGCCGTGAAAAAAGCCGAGGGAAGATCGACAAAGCAGAGCAAAGGGAAGATAAGGGATCGAGAAGTTGATTTCTGAACCGTGATTTCTTCTATCTGACCTCGGGTAATTGAAATGCAACGTTTCTACGAGAAACCTTTCTACGTCTGGCGAGAGAGACGTTATCGATAAACGCGTTCACAACATGAAATAACCAATAACATTTTTCGCGGCAGCATGATGAAAGTCTGAGAAAGTCTATTGAGCCGAGACGAAACATTCCTTCGAAACGAGTGGTTCCCGTGGCTTTGTGTGAACAAACCGACCGTAAGAAGCTTGTAATCAGTGTCTTTGCCAATTGGCGTGAACGAAATTGCCAGCAATTATCAATTCGGTTTAATCATTTGTCCAGACCGCCTTTTATTCCGTTTATCGCTCCTGATGCATCCTTTCAATCGCCTCATTCGTTCTTTGTGCGAGCCGGAGAGGAGAAAAAAAAAACCAGATAGAAAAAGCATGTTTCCGAGTGATCCTTTCAACTCACGTCATCAAATTAAAGCAATCGTACAGAGTCTACGCATGTATTTCGCGGGATCTCGTGACAAAAGCCGACCGATCGATGTTCCAATGTGGGAACAGTAATATTGGGAAGAAAGTATAGAAAAGATAAAAGAAAAAAAATGTCTAGAAGTTCCTGTATCCGTTACAACTAGGCTTTCATCCTCGAGACCGTGCTTATGGACTGCGATGATGCGCCGTCGTGTAGTTAAGTTAATTAATGAATGGTACAGTCGGGATGGAGAGTGGACTTAAATTGATACGTCCTTCGTGCGGAGCCATTTTTGTGCTACGCTTGCCTCGCTCCGAGAACGCTTCCCGCGTTCTTTCAACAAATCGGCCAATTTTCTTATCGTTTTTTTTTTTATTTTCGCTTTAACATTTTCAGCTTCTTCGCGAAAAATATTATCCATTATTGCCTCAAGGGTACGACGACTGTATGTACGTATAATACGGATCACGAGACACTGAACGTAAAAATTCGTATATGTATACGAAATACAAGATAATGACAATCGAACGATAGTGAACCCACAAATTGAAACGACAAACAAAAATAATTGGTACCACTATCGAATCGTTGACGTGTCGATCGCTGATCAATCTCTCGTTTCGTTTCACGGATCAATATGAACTTCGCAACTGTATTGACCTCTTCGTCGTAGAATCACGCGCGATAAAGAAATTTCCCCACGATTATGATAATTTATTGCTGTAAACAATCATCTTCGTACAGATGAGTACTATGAAAATGTGGAATGGAAAAAGTGTCTTACATTTCATGGACGATTTAACAACCAGCTTACATGTTGGAGGCGTTTTTTTTAAATTACAGTAACTAGCTAGCTACAGTAACTCTTGCGACGATCTTCGTTAATTTTATTTACTGCCATATCTACTTTCGAATGTTTAATAATATTACAAACTCTGTCGCTAACTCTGACAAACACTACGAAGAGAAGATAACACCATTTTTTCGATTTATTCCGAATAAGTTTCATTTTATCAAATTTTTCACAGTCATCATCGACATATGCGAGGTAAATACCACGTAAATAACTCATTGTTTGAAATTAATGTACAATACAGAATACTGAACAAAAGATCTTTATAGACTTTTACTTTCGATCAGAATGATACTAAAGGGTTCCTCGCTTGGGAATGCAACAAGTTGCGCGCTCAAAGTATAATACATGGCGAACAGTTCTTCAATGTTCTTCAAGAAAATACAAAAACGAGCATATCTTTATTTTTTTTTCATAGCTATTAAATTCGCAGACGAGTTGAGAAATATTTGTGATAATACTTTGCTACAATTTATATGTATTAAATCTTGTGCCTTTGAAATTTAAACTTTTGTACCCTAACTAGTGAATTCTCTGTATTGATATTCGTAAATAACTTTATGCAAATTATAAATTTGAGAGTCCTGACCTGATTCAAATCGAGGTCTGGGCATTTCGAGGCACATTCTTCTTGCAGGTTGGCTGGAGCAGCTCGATCTTCGAAGTCTTCTGGCAGAAGCGCCGAGACGCTTCCCGCCAACGCCAACACCTTCAGGAACACACATAATCTCGTTGCTAACATAATATCCACAACCCCCCCTGTGAAATGAACCCTCGATCACCCTCCACAGAATTTTTGCAAAAATTTCCTTAACTGTCGATCGTCATTGTCGTCTTCTCGATTCGAACGACCCCCACAACTGTAGAAAGAGGTTCGATATGCGAATTAAACGTCCCTCCTTCGCATTCTTCCACATTGATCCTCGAACTTACAAAATTCGAGCATTATTTCAATAACTTGATGTCTTTCGAACGATAAGTTTAACCACTGGATGAAATCGCGTACTTTTCACATAAATAATCAGACGATGTAGAGCACAAATAATAAATTATCCTCCACTAATTCTTATTATTGCTTGTATTAATTATTGTTATAAAAAGGAAAGGCTTCCAACGCCTTTAATGTTACACATAGGTGGTTCCAATTACCACTCTTTATTATGTATTCACTATATATTAGAAATTCACGTCTGTAGTTTAACAAATCAACACTAAAAATATCCACCAATGCAAATGTCAACAACAACTGCCATCACTTTCTTTTTACGATTGCGAAAGAATTGCATATATATCGACCAGGTCCTTTTCGTGTGTTTCGTGAATTGTTAATAATAAAGCTTGAACTGGTGAAAAAGTATACGAAGCTGTTTCGAATCACCTGTAACGTTTTGAGTCACGAGGCCCTCACTGAAAGAGCCCGGCGTGGTTGTTAATATCTGGCAAGCATAAGAGCAACTGACTCCGAATGGGCACTAGAGAGTCAACTATCCCCCACCATGGCCACCCTTATCTGTTGCACTCTGCTTGACCAATTCTGCACAGTGGTAGTAGGTATACTTCGAACTGAACGTGTGCACGTGAGCCCACTATGGTATGCCTGTCGAGTATCTAAAGATGAATAGAAGGGAGAGGAGATCTGAACCTTCGTGTAGGTCCGACTAACCAATGGTCAATTGGTAGATTGACCTGTTCTTACTATCCTCGTAAACTTTCATTCATATATTCGCACGTGCCGCTTTTCACCGGCTGTCCACGTTGTCATTCAAAACAGAGGAAAATAAGAGGAATAGTGTAACTCTTTTAGAATTATATTGGAATTAATGTAAGATTAAGTGTAAATGTAAATATAATTAGATATTTAATATTTTTTTAGATGGATTAAATCCCTTCAAGATCAATATATATATGGGAAATATATATATAGGAAGAATCATTTCATTTATTGGTCAATGAAGAAACAAAGTGTTAAATATGTAAACGTCGGATTGAATTCAAACTATACATTAGCTGAAGATCACTTCGTTAAGTCAACCATCCTCTTCTGTCGCGTTAGGTTGAAACGCATATTACAGTCGGGTGGTACAAAGCAAATTCGAGGCCCAGCTTCGAGCAAATACTAACTATGTATATTGACGTTTCCAGAAAGGATGCATTCTTTCTGAAAATTTCTGTACACAAACGCTTCATTTTGACACCATTAAAAACAAACACCTTTTATTGACAATGACCCGAATAGAATAGTGATGCTAACTCGAAAATTATACCATCTTTCATGCAGATAAATACTAAGTTTTTGTTTAATAATATAGTTTTCTTTAATCAATGAACACACAGTTATTTGTTTCATATTGTTCCTCCGTCTTTGTTCAACCAAGTCAAAACGATGACTCATTTCGACAGATTAAATCTGCGGATGACAAGAGCCAACCTATGTATTATATTATATATTGTGTTACCATTGTCAGTCACAGAGCTATGCCTTTCTTTTCGATGACCCGAAAGCAAGCCATTCTTCAACACATACGCATATCTATTCGATCGCAAAGCTTCGATTTACCTTCGACGTTCGTACGCCATGCCTCATAAACATTTTCGTACCATCGAACATGGATGGAAGAAATCCTTTTATGGGTAAACAAAAAATTTTGTATCCTATACTCACTTTGTATGGTATATTGCAGCCTTTACTGCGACTTCACTTCATCCATCGTTTTCCCCATTTCAATAGCGGTTCCAGAAATCGTTGAAATTCTTTCCTTAAGTACGTCATGTATCTAGCACAAACGAGTACCATGAGCTATGTAATATTATATTTCAAAGAAAGATTATTTTTCTCCCCCTTTTAAAAGTTCGATCATGACTGGGATATTCAGACTACTTTGAAAAAACGAATACTTGTATTACCTACGATTGAGACATTGTTATTGCTAAATATAGAAGCAAATTAAAAATTAAAAAAAAGTTTTACACTGGAAAAGTGAAGAATCCGATCAATTAACACAACGAGATTATGAGCAGGCGAATTCAGAACAGCTTGTTATGAAACGACAGCGATCTGTGGCACGTTAGTTCCAACCTCAATGGCGGTTACAGGTTACCTAGGGCTTCCTGCGGAAATGGCCAATATACTCCTCCGACCTCCAACTCACTCAGTCACTCGCTCACTCGGATCACTCCTGTTTGGTGTAGCCCGTACCCATATGATCGCCCTGTCGCTCGACACGTACTCGTTACGGATCATCATCGTGATCTATGCGCCTATAACAAATGTTACATCCTTAATCTGTCCTAGCTTGCTAATCCTACGCTCGTGCTGAACGAGAAAGTTGGCATTATTCTGTAACTGCAGATAGACCTGGTTATTTCGCGAGACGATTAGAATCAGTTTAGTTAGACCAAAAGTAAACGATGGTCTGAAGACTGCAATGAAATTGGCTAATGTAAATTGAACGATTGAAAAAATGCAATTATAGAATAATTTTATGTAATCTNTTTTATTTTTTTTTTTTTTTTTTTTTTTTTTAAAAAAACAAAATAAAGTAATAAATTTTAATTCTCAAAAGTATCTTCTTATAGGCGAAATAATAAATATGTTATAACGTAATTTTCTACTAGAATAATCATCTTGAAGAGATGATACTTTGCTTAAATGAAAATTTGTTAGTAAAATGATTGTGAAAACAATGTTCCCCGATGTGTACCAAGTGCGACCCAATTCACACGTGCTCGTGCTTCATCGTTTGTTTTGCATGCAATGTGATTATCGTACAAAAGAAGAAGCTTTTTGTAAGACGTCTAGACGACTGGCCTAAAGCTTACCCTGCTTTACACGATACAGTAACAATTCGGCTCTATTAGACCAATAAAGTGTATCAAAGAGGAGGAATGCGCCCCGCGTCAGTCGTACATGTAGTGTCAGTTTGTCTGTTCATGTTTTGATATGCGGGGTGCGGGTGGACGGTTAATTTAAATTCAACACGTTAGAATAATGCCAGAGCCAGAGAAGGTCAGTTATGATAGAGAAAAAATAAAAATAGGCAATTTTTTATATAAAGCAATATTAAAAATAAAATAATGATTTTTGTTTAATTTATAATTTAATAGGAAAAAATAGATTTAATGACTAGAGTGCCTTGGAGATAAAGAATGTTTCGTTTATCTTACAGTGATTCTTGCTACTAGTATCTCCTTACACACATTGAATATTTGTGTAAAATTATTTCAAGTTGCTGCCAACTTACATGTTTAATATCCAAAAATAAGAAAATCTTTAAAATTGTAGCAATTCGTAATTAATATATAACAAAATATGCAAGTATCTATGGCACAAAGTTCAATTTAACCAATCTCATGTAGCTTTCAATGCTTCCCAAAGATAATTGTTATCTTTATCGAAAATTAATTACAATCCAACAAGGATTGGAAGGAAGTGCTATAAAACACCTATATTTCTCTTACTTTATTCATTACTTTTTTAATTATGAATTACATTTATTTACAACATAAGAATCAAAAGCTTATTATAATTTGACAATATACTTTTTTATGATAACTAATATTAACGATTCTATTTATATATACGTTTGTATCATCTTCAAAAATTTTATTTTTCGAGTGTTGATGGTACTTATCGTTGCTTTACGTTATTTATTTCTTCTTTATTGGACAATTCTTTGCCCCAATTTTATATGTAAATATGTTCAGTTCGTAATTACTTCAACATAAAATAAATATGTAATAGATAGATAGTATCGTATAATATCTCAATTTACCACCAGAGGTCACTACCTTTCAGGCTTTGATTCAAATGTGACTCATACTTATATGTACATATTTTATAAGCGACTAATTTAACTTTTATTTTTCAATAAAATTTTATATTAAATACAGTATATAAAATACTATACAATTATTTATATGTTTGATTTATATAAAATGGAATTTTTTAACATAATACAAATCTTCATGTAAATCTGTCACATGTCATAAGAATTTGTGGTAATTCAAGATGGAAGACGGTGAAAATAAAGCGGACGTTGGGCTGGATAAAGAGAAAAAGTCGTACGCCGGAATACCGGAGGCCGAATTTGTTGTAAGTATATCATTCTAACAAAAGATTTACATAATGTGGTATTATAAAATTGGTACTAACATATAAATTTTATACATTTGCATTGTATTGTATTACGAAGAATATTTTTACAAAGTAATTCTTATGACTATCACTAATTTTTGTGAAATTTTGTGAAGTAAATTCCATGAAAAGAGAGCAACATTTTTTTCTTTATTTTTATATTATATTTATATATTATTAGCATAATCCATGGAATATACTTTCTCGAAACAATAGCCTTATATGGTCACAAAAGAAACATGATATTTGGACTTGTCAGAAAATATATAAGTATTTTTATCTTACCTAAAATTTTAAATCTAGGATGATGTCGATGCTTTTATGGCAAGACCTGAAAATGAATCAGCAGATAAAGTACTCCAAATGTTGGACGAGAACCATGGAAAGTATAAATTTATGGAATATAATTTATTCAATAAGAGAAAACGTTTGAAAGCTCAAATTCCAGATCTAGAGAGATCATTAGATATGATTAAAAAATTACAGCAAGAGAAAAATGAAAGCAAAGAATTAGAGACGCAATTTCTTTTATCGGAACAAGTTTATGCAAAGGCTGTTATTCCTCCTACTGATAAAGTGTGCTTGTGGTTAGGAGCTAATGTTATGTTAGAATATACTTTGGACGATGCACAAGAAATGTTAACAAAGAATATTGAAGCAGCAAAGAGAAATTTAGGTTATGTTGAACATGACTTAGATTTTGTGAGAGACCAGTTTACTACAACAGAAGTTAATATGGCACGTATTTATAATTGGGAAGTAAAACGCAGACAAGCTACTAAACCAACATGAAGGCTGTTTTTTAAATAAATTCAATTTGCACGTGTTGAATGCCTAAAACTCGAAGGGTAATTATATAGTTGAAATAATTGTTGGATGAATTCACGTGTTATTATATTTATTATAATATATATATATATATATGTTTATAATATATTGTTAATAATATAGAATACTACTGTTCTTTTTTTTAAGGTTACTCACATTATCAAATGGAAAGAGTCTGTGAATTAAAAGTACTGTTGGAAACTGTCAATGGAATAAAGGACTCAAATACCACATATTTAGGTTATAAGCTAGACACCAATATTTATGTATGTTGCCTCAAATACATCTGGATTCTAACTTAATGTGTTGTTTTGTGTACTTACAGAAAGGTCTATTACCATATTTATTATATTAAACTTAACTTATATTTTGATATTTTTGCAAAAAAATATACAACTTTTATAAAAACCAAAGCAATACATTATGCTTGTTAATATCTGAAATATCACATAAACCAACATTTGATTTGAGCGTAATTTTTTAATTTATCATCCTGCTCGTTTGATTATAAACTACACTCTACGTTTATGTACCACGTTTAATTTAGTTAAACAAATATAAAAAGTATTATATGAGCATGATTAAGAAATATGCTTATAACTAATGGAATTTGCACGAATGAAACTTAATTTATCTAATGTTTTAAATTGTCTTGGACAATGATTTGCTATATCTATTTTAAGGCACATAGTCAGTCCGACTTTCTGTGAAAGTCAATGTCCAACAGGGACTAGTATTTTGTTGTCTAAAACTTCGAAATTAAATTATTCTATTCCTTCGTCTGCTTCATATTTCACCAACTTTGCCTTCAACTCTGTGATCTTAGCTTTAGCTTCATCCAATTCTTCCTTTAATAGTTTCACTTCCACATCAACTTCCGTAATACCTCCTAAATGTAGACGAATATATCTATGACGCGATTTAGGAAATATACACTTTCTATTAAAAATACATGTACCAATATTTTTCGTATTTTCATAAACTTATTGAACACATGTTTTAAAGGATACTCTAAAGCATCATCTGGTTTTTCTGGTTCTTCATATAAAGACACAAGCACTTTTGTAAGAGCATCCATAACGCCTGCTCTTTCCAAATATTTTCTGAATTCTTCCTTTTTAGAATCAGGTGGCTAATATTTCAAAAATTAGAAATAATTAATTTTATGCTATGCTTGTACACGACACTCGTACAATTTGATGAGAAAAAAACATCAAGTCGCCATCGTTATTAAATTATATTGAATAAAATCGTGTAAAATTAGCATTACCTTAAAATTCGACATTTTTATTACCGAGTTGCCTTTATATAACTGTTTTACAATACTCCGAAGCTATATTTTTATTATCAAACAGTTTAAGAAAATTCTGATAACACGTGCATAACAACTCGATACCGTAACGAATTAAACCATTATGACGCTCGTTCAAAACAAATGTCATACATGATTTCCAAAACAACGTATATTCGAAACAATTTTTAATTTAAAGAAGATAATTACCATTGTCAGAAGTGTATATAGCGTATAGTGTCAGTGAAAGTTTATCTGTTCTCTTTCACTGTTTTTCACTAAAATACAATTTATGAAATTAATGTGCCTTAGATATTAAACTTAGAACAGTTTCTTTCGATCGATGTCTCCCTAGTCAACAAAGCATCTTGTTTCGACGCATATCCGATGTTATTTTAAAATTTTATATTTCACGATAAAACTTAAGTAATTGTAAAATAAAATGTCAAACAGTGGAAAATAAAGAATTATAAATAAATTCGATACAAGCATTTAATAAATTTAAAATATATCTTTAAATTCGTTTGTTAACTTAGCTGAAATATAGTATAATGAGAAATGTCGTATATACTATATCGAGGCACTAATCATTCAAAATGGCGAGGTAATGTTCGTAATTTTCTCATCACTTTTTTTTGGACAAAGGACTTAATAAAAACGAATTTGGGACCATTTTGAAAAAGCTTACTGTAATGTTTCTTGGAAAAAGAGAGTTTTTACGAACAGTGCTGACTAGTGCTATAGGTATTTGTTCGTTCATTGGTGATCAAGGTTTAAAATATGGGAAAACTGCTGCGACACGCGCGATTTTTGACAATGTCACTCATGCAATTGTGGGTGGTCTTACTTGGGCAGTCATTTTAAATTTGTCAAAGAAACCTCTCACTCAAAACTTTTCGACTATTTTCTGCAGTTTTTGTTTGTCTTCTTTTGTTGATGTAGATCATTTTATTGCAGCATGCAGTTGGAAGTTAAGTGTAAGTAACGTCATTACCTTTTATATATAACATATAATCTAAGTTTTAAATTTTGCGACTTTTCTTTGCAGGATGCTACGCATTTAGAAAAACGACCATTTTTTCATTGCACTACTCTTCCAATAACAGCATGGCTTATGATGAATTTTTATGCAAGTGTATTTAACCATCCAAAACTCAGCTACTATTCTTGGATAATATTGGCAAGTTTTTTAAGTCATCATATAAGAGATGGTACAAGAAGAGGTTTATGGTTTTGTCCCATTGGTTCTACACAACCTATTCCGTATTATTTATACTTAAGTATGAGTATGATGCTTCCTTATGTGTTGCAGTGGTTGATGGCACCATCTGTGCATGAGGTTAAATCTCCAGAAGATGAAACATTAATTGATATTGTATAAATAACGTAAAATAATTAACTAAACTAACTGTATATATGTACATATATATGAGAAACGTAATCTCATTTTTACATTAATACCATCTATATTTTTTAAATAATGTATATACTTTTTGATTGCATTTATTATAAAAAAATATTATATTTGTACAAATTTTTAAAAAAACTACGAGCATTGTAAATATGAAGATATCTTGATTACTTGATTAAGAAGAATGAAAATAAAAAATATTTCAAGAAACATCCTTTTTGCATCGTAACAATCCAACTTATTTTAAAAAGCAACAGGAAGGCAACTCTTGTATTTATTATAAAATTAAAACAGGAAAAACATAATTACATAATTACCACTTACATATTGCTACATCTTATGGCTATAGCTAGACCAAACAATTTGCCAATAATTTTTAAACAAGTGAAATAATTTCAATTAATAATAATAAAATTAAAAGGTAATACTTCAAATTTTCGTGTTTGTCTTAAAATTCTGTATAATTTATATAATTTTATATCAGTTAATGTATTGGAAAGAATTGTTACGTCCATGATGTTTACATAGGTGTTTCCAAAAGCAGAAATATTGAACAAACATTTATTATTCATTTACATCGATTTTTTGTATCAGGTGTCGAACTTTTGATTGCGGTGCAATTGAACGATATCCATATAAATAAGTGTATATATACTGAGGATTTAGAGTGGACGCGGAAGACGCGGATGCCCTTGTAAAGTCAGCAGCGTGGACACGTGTGTATACGTACACCTTCTACAAGCTGGAGGGGTTTATCAGCATTCAGCATTGCTTTGCTGGCACTCTTACACACTTTACTTCACTCTTGTATTCGTTCGCGGCCATATATCAGTGTTTATTTACCTAGCTACCTCTTCTATCGAGCAACGATAGAGTTTACGTCGGTGTCCAAAGAAGTTCGCAATTTCATTGCTAGTGAAACGATCGGTCTCACAATCGAAAATTCCAACTGTGTTATTATCCTCTTCTTTCATGTTTTCACCATGACGCTGCCCGATTTTTATCGCGAAAACTTCGTTTTCTTTGAACATGCTTTTGGTGAACAATTATTGGTCGTTAGTTGTGCTGCGCGAGAAAGTTATCGGTGACATCGAGTTTTATTTATTTTCTCCATTGTGTTACACCCTCTTGCATACAACATTTTTTAAAGACGCATATAATAGCGTCTTGTGAAAGATTTCGTTGAATAAGAACTCTACAATACCGCCAGATTTTCGCAGATATCGCATCAACCACGATAACACGTTGATACCGATATCTTGATTGTGCGTCAGTCCAGCATTGTCTCCAGGGAGGTCCCGTATTACTATTACTTCGTTTATAGTATATTTATCATGGTGAGTATATGCAATTTTTCTTTCTTTATGGATCGTTTCTATAACGATCCTAAGGCCAGATCCCTGCGACTTCTGACCACAAATTGTATTCCAGCTAATATGTACAAATCACTTTAATATACACATACATCAAGGTTGCCGCTCGTCTTACAATTATAATGATTAAATGAGTGTTCATTTACAGACTCATTCTGAGTAATTGTTCTATGCGACAGAACAGTAGAATTTTGCGTTTGTAGTTTTAATATACACATACATCAAGGTTGCCGCTCGTCTTACAATTATAATGATTAAATGAGTGTTCATTTACAGACTCATTCTGAGTAATTGTTCTATGCGACAGAACAGTAGAATTTTGCGTTTGTAGTTAATTAAATTAAATAATCGTCATTACTTATCACGCATGCATTAACGCTTCATGAAGTTTCACATGAAACGAGGTTAATCACAGACTCGTAATCAAGTTTGTTTTGTAATACTAATTACGGCGTCATGAAACGAGGTTAATCACAGACTCGTAATCAAGTTTGTTTTGTAATACTAATTACGGCGACTCGAGCGGTTCCCTTTTAGAGATGCAGCTATGTACATACTTTCAAGGTTGAATTGGCACAAGAAGAATCACTGGAAAGTGATTTGTGAGGAATATTTAAAATCTTATTGTATAGCTTAAGATAATAGCGTTCAGTAGCATATGCATTATTTCACTTATCTCAAACTTATCATTTTGTATAATAAAACGAATCCGCGAATTCGTAAATATCCTGCTTGTTGCCAATATGTTTATCAAGTTTCATGTCATTTTGACATGTGACGCGTTGAACGCAGGTNTTTAATATACACATACATCAAGGTTGCCGCTCGTCTTACAATTATAATGATTAAATGAGTGTTCATTTACAGACTCATTCTGAGTAATTGTTCTATGCGACAGAACAGTAGAATTTTGCGTTTGTAGGTAGTTAATTAAATTAAATAATCGTCATTACTTATCACGCATGCATTAACGCTTCATGAAGTTTCACATGAAACGAGGTTAATCACAGACTCGTAATCAAGTTTGTTTTGTAATACTAATTACGGCGACATGAAACGAGGTTAATCACAGACTCGTAATCAAGTTTGTTTTGTAATACTAATTACGGCGACTCGAGCGGTTCCCTTTTAGAGATGCAGCTATGTACATACTTTCAAGGTTGAATTGGCACAAGAATTGGCACAAGAAGAATCACTGGAAAGTGATTTGTGAGGAATATTTAAAATCTTATTGTATAGCTTAAGATAATAGCGTTCAGTAGCATATGCATTATTTCACTTATCTCAAACTTATCATTTTGAGAATTGGCACAAGAAGAATCACTGGAAAGTGATTTGTGAGGAATATTTAAAATCTTATTGTATAGCTTAAGATAATAGCGTTCAGTAGCATATGCATTATTTCACTTATCTCAAACTTATCATTTTGTATAATAAAACGAATCCGCGAATTCGTAAATATCCTGCTTGTTGCCAATATGTTTATCAAGTTTCATGTCATTTTGACATGTGACGCGTTGAACGCAGGTTGTGAAATAAACGCCTCGAGGAAATGCAAAGCAACCGTGCGTGACAAAGATTCTTTCACATTCTTGCATTCTCACTATGTCCATCTTGTTACGCCCTCGCTCTATTGGCACATTTCGAATTGGCACGCGAGTCTATCATATCAGGAGGGATTCTTTATCTTCTTTGGTTGATCGTTGTTTCTAAAACAAATTATATCATTAAATATAATCAACGGGGGAAAGCTCGGAATTTCTAAAATTTCTATCTTATCTCGAACATCTCTTATCTCTAGCGAAGGTTCTAAAATTAAATGTTTGATTTTTCAGGAAGCCGATGACTTGTTGCTGTATTTTGCTATAGCAGCAGGTGTCGTTGCCGGTGTTCTGTTGCTACTCTTTGTTTTAGTGTGCGTACTGTTTGTCAAAGTCAATCGATTATCGAAAAATGGGTAAGTGTCTTTTTACAAACAGTAGCTCTTTCTTTTCCTCATCGATGTGTGCCGATGCCGAATTCATTCCCGATTTTCGCTTTCAACCATTTTTCACATTCAACGCAAACGCTGTTCCAAGCTTTGCTTAAAAGAGGGAAATGGGAGGAAATGGCTTTGCTTCTTGAATGATTTAGTTTGAACCTATTTTAATTGAAATATTTGACGGGTTTTCTGATTAAACTCGGTGGATATTCAGCGGCATAGCCGGCGTTTCGTTTTATTGGGATGGGCCACGTTCTCGACGAACTAGGAATCCGAATAAGTCACGTAAGATTTATATTCTAAACGAGTGAAAAGAAATATTAATTCATGACTCACTACGGTATTGATATCGTATCTTTGCTGCGCGCGACGCGCTTATTTAGCTTATCTTTGTAAAAGAATGTGAAATGGATACGGGAATTAAAATGGCTTGCACGCGATTCCTCTTTTTTTTTTTTATTTTTTTTTTAAATATTTATTTTCCTGACTGTCTAAAGTATACCTATGCATATTTCTAAAGTGAAAATATTTCTCGAATAAATTTAGAATTGCTTTTATATTATATTTCTTAGCTTCTAGTCAAATTTATCTTCTTCTAAATCGGTAAAAATTGTTCAGGTTCAATCAACTGCATAAACAAACCATGATAGCAGACTATTGTTACACGAACCCGACGATCGTGCCAGGAGAATTGCTATCACGTCGAGGATTTTCGATGTACAGCGGTTCCGATAACATTGATGATGATTACAGAACGAAGAGGGATCATTCTGGCAGTTATCTCGAGGCGCGATCAAAATTCTGACACAACACTTTATAATGCTATCACGTCGAGGATTTTCGATGTACAGCGGTTCCGATAACATTGATGATGATTACAGAACGAAGAGGGATCATTCTGGCAGTTATCTCGAGGCGCGATCAAAATTCTGACACAACACTTTATAGTATAAACAGTTTGTCGAATGCGTGATTTATGTAAAATCCATCATACAACAAAAATTAAAGGCTCGACTAATCTGGCGCAATTAATTAATTATATTCTCACGCGAATTTAATTATTATCTGCCATAAA
>NIPQ01091389.1:0-51511 GCA_002806875.1 Lepidotrigona ventralis hoosana
TTTTTTTAAATTTTTTTTTTTTTTTTTTTTTTTTACGTTAAAGCGAGCAGTTGGGAAAATGTTATGAGAAGAATACAAGAGGCGTGTGGTAGAATGTCGTTCGAGGACGTCGAGGATGATACGTCGTCACCGTCGAAGAATGGTTCCAAAGTGGAACCTGTTTCCCGTAAAGAGCCTTGATACACGCGATTCAGTCTATGATCTCGATCGTTGATCGTCTCGTTCGTGTCGTCGTCCTCTCTTCGGTCTCCCGGCTTCTTCGAGTGTTTCGGTAGATCCATGTCTGAAACGAAGAGGATGATTTTTTCTTGAATTAACAAGGTAAACATTGTGTACAAATTTCTATATTTTCTACATCTTCGAATTTTATTTCGAATTATATTTCTGGGTATTTGTCGGAAGTTATTTTGCTGCGTGGATTTTTACGTAACGAAAAAACAGAAAGAATAGAATGTATTAGTTGAGAAATGTTCTGGGATTTTATGTAAAAAAATGAAAAATTTAGAGATCTAGGTTGATTTTGTGATAGTTCACTATGGTATTTGATATGTTGTTATAGTTTGCATAAGGTGTAATTATATATTTCTTATTGAAAAGGTTGTAACGTAGTGTCTCATCAGTAGTTAAATTTAGAGATCTAGGTTGATTTTGTGATAGTTCACTATGGTATTTGATATGTTGTTATAGTTTGCATAAGGTGTAATTATATATTTCTTATTGAAAAGGTTGTAACGTAGTGTCTCATCAGTAGTCAGTAGAATAGGACGCTATGCGGTCAGACATCGCGTTACGCGTTTGAAACGTCTGATGAAGAAACTTGACGATATTATGCTAATACGCGTATGTACGTAACCTTGTACAATATTAGTATAAATATATAAAATATGTACATAAAATTTAATCACACACATTTTGTAGTAATATAATGTGAAAATAAAATAGTAAAAAATAAAAGAAAAACAGTGTTTTATGTAATAAGTACTACAATTTTTGCATCACAGTGGATATTATTTCTTTCTTCATTATAATATTATAAAATATATGTAATCTAAAGGAAATAGTTTAATTACATAAAATATATATTACAAAATGTACGTAATTACGACAGGCATTTCAAAAGAAACNAAACCAAACTCAAGTAACGCAATATTTCAAATAAATACGAAAAATGTTGTAACTCAATATACGTGATTCGGCAAATGAAAATGTTTCATGCTTCTCTAAGAAAATGTAAAAATTACAAGACATCATATAACTAGAGCCATAACATCTGATATTGTACGTATTTTACTACACATTCATCTTCGTTTTTCTGCTTTTCTTCATTACTAATAACTGTTCGTTCTCTGGAAGTTTTACATTCCAGAGCGAATTTTGTTGCTCTTCCATTAGTGCTCTTCTTTAACGAAATCGAACGTTTTTGCAACGTAGAAAAATTGTTTGTCGCGACAGGTAAAAAAAGGTGAACAGAGAGATGGTGGAAGAAGTCGGGAAGCTCTCGGAGATTGCTCTTCCATTAGTGCTCTTCTTTAACGAAATCGAACGTTTTTGCAACGTAGAAAAATTGTTTGTCGCGACAGGTAAAAAAAGGTGAACAGAGAGATGGTGGAAGAAGTCGGGAAGCTCTCGGAGAGCCGAGACTTTTGTGACTCTCGTAAACGCGTCGTCTGTGGAAACTTACTCACCGTAAAGTCGAATGTTCCCCTCCGCGTCGCCGATCGAGTTCTTCGAGATGCACTTGTAACCACCGAGATCCTGCTTCTGTAGATTCATGATCACCAGCCGCATCTGTACACTGTACACGGACGTCTTCAACTCCGACATCGAGTATTTGTGGTTGCTAATTATCATCTCGCCTGCGAAACGAGAAATTTACTTTCGGTTGATATCGTTCGTACCTTAAAATGTTCGAAAAGTTCAAAACAATCTATTTGGAAATAATTTTACTCGCTGTACAATTGTGTAAAGGGACATTGAAGACATTTTTATGAAAATTCAATTTTTGCGAACTTAGCTGGAGGTTCGATTCACCATAAATTCAATATTTCCATTTTGAATATTTTCTACAATTTCATATATCGTTTCTATATATTTAAATTTTTCATGAAAGTTCACAGTCGAATTATAAAATTATTATTATTATTATGTAAAAGCACAGTTATAATATTAAATAGAAAAATTAACAAAGTAGAGTCTCTAAGTAGTTTTGTAAGTATACGGGCACAAACGATTCTTAGCGCGTATCGTACGAAATTCACGCGGATAATATTCTCCACACACGTACGAATGTGTTTTTATTATTATACGCATACTACGGAACTTGTTATTCGCGTATTCTTCTCTGTTTTTCCTGAAATTTTCAAAGAACTCTTCAAAACTTAGCATTTAAATTGCAGGTGAAATTTTCAATTTCATATTTGCCAGATATGAACGAATTGTATTAGTGAAACCGTGTGGTGCAATTATTGGAGGAAAATTCTACGTGTAGATCGAAAATTTAAATTTATTTGTAGCTAATTTCTACTGAATAGAAATGAATAATGCATGCAAGAACAAATGAAATGTAGAATAACATTTTCCATTTAACGTTTCGTTTTCCAAATAGAATTTGAATTTGTATTTAGTTAAGTGTCTGGGTTGCAATTAGTGCAGTTCAAAAATTTTGTTCCGCATATTTTTATATTCTTACTCACACTTACAAAATTTATTATATTTCTAGAATAATCTCTTTGGAAATAATTCAAAATTCGATGATATTTAATAAATCTTCGAACTCGTTTTGGAAAAAATGGAAAATGAAGAAACTTTTCTGATAGACTGTATTATAATTCCAGGAATATTTTAAACTATGAGGTTACAGGAAAATTATTTGCAAATGTAGTACCAATTGAGAAAAATTAAAAGTGCCATTTCTTTCTGATGGTCTTTCTGAAAGTTTGAAAATGATCTGTATATAAACCTTGCATATACAATTCAAAAAGTGAGAAAAAAAAAACTCCCAAGGATCCCGTAGAATTTTCGAACCGTACAATGTTCGACTTCGTTTCGCATTTAAATTTCTGTACGTGACTTATCTTCGTGGCTCGCCAGCCAACACACTTCGGCGAATTATTATTTTACCGCGCCAGCCAACGAAAATCCAGTTTCTATCGCGAGCGATTTAATAAACCTATCGATTCAGGCCCTTCGATCGGAAAATAAAATCTTATATCCATTCTTCATACAATGACGAGCAAAAGAAAGTTTACAATATATGTATTATGTGTATCACAGTTTTTATAAAATCTTTTGTCAGATTGCACTTGACAGGAAGAAATAACAACTGACGAGAGCGACGAATAAATTTCAAATAAATGAAAAGATAAAACGATAACAAAACTAGTAAAGAAAAGATACAGAGACACTTAATAATATTTAGATACCATGATGTTCGAAAGATTTATATTTGCTTGCAATGGTATTATTGATCGAATCGAAACGAATTACTTCAGTTAACAGAAACATAAATTTTATTTATTTGATACACAAATTAAAGATCAAATACGGAGTAAAGACGAAATTTAAAATTGTCCCGTTTACGTGTGACGATCTAACGTTTTATTGTTAATATTTATTTATATATTATTGCATTCATGTTTATACATTCATTCTTTTCACTGCATTGAAAATCTACGTAGGCACTTTTTATTCATGTAAGAAATTCCCGAATAATTACAGAACTTATGAATACTTCCACGTTTCGTCGAACAGCGATCGTGAAAACTGTCTATCGATGGCCGGTATTATTTTTCGAAAAACAGCGTGTGGTAAAATCAAACGACGGTGGGAACAGTTAATTGAAATCTTACCTGATTCGCGTGTCCAATAATTAATGGCCTTCGGGGAAGCTTCGACGAGGCAGACCAGCGTAACGTTGGTTCCAGTTGGCGCGCCGACTAGCTGGTTTGGTACTTGAACCATCGGGTGAACTGCAATTTATCGTGACGCCATTAATCAATGGCCGGACATAAAGTATACGTATATGTAATAATTATCGGGAATGCCGCGATTTGTCACCCGCCATTGATACGGATCAATGGAACGTAACGTACCGACACGTTCTGGGGTTAAAGTAAATTCGATCGCGTGAAACTGTACCGTTGAATGTGAGAAGGACGAAAAATCGGTGACAAAAATCAGTGCCCAGAANAAAATTATTCTAAATTCGACTTGCTAAATATCAAAGTCTTAAAAATAAAAAAATTTTAACTCATTTATTATCTTCACGATACACTCCATTCTTTTTTTTTTTTATTAAAAAATCTTGCTGAGATTTCCACTCAATTTTCTATCACTCATAGAAATTTCATATTAAACCCTGACTGACATTGGACTTTGGGATTCACAAAAATCTAGCTTAACTTTACTAATTCTCCATTTAAGAGAGTATAAAATTTATAAATTTTTGCAATATGATACTGTTTGAGGGTTAAATTTCCTTAATGTTGAATCACTTAATGTTGAATCCTCAGCAAGAAGAGCAATTGGATCAATTATATTGACAAATCGCGGCAAACGCGCGAGAATCTTTAAAAAAAAATAAACGCGACGAATTTTATCTGTTTCCTACTCGCCGTAAAGATGATCTTCGGATCACGGTGGGTGGCCAAGATAAATCTTTTTCGGCGAGAATTGCCAGTGAAACGATATTAGGGGCGTACTCACAGTGCACGTGCAGCATCATCCGTTTGCTGACTGATGGTGGTACTCCGTTACTCGCGATGCACAGGTAGGTACCCATCTCGCTTCTGGTTACTTTCGACAGAGTCAGCGTTTCCCCCTCGGCGGTAGCTACTGCAATACAGAAGCCAGACGGAGGGAATTTAAGATTCTGAAAAATCTTACGGATCGTTTGTTGCCGGATCCGAGGAACCTCTCGCGAGGGAGCAAATTTACTAATCGCAAAACTTCCTTACGTGGTTAACTCTAATTCTCATCTCGTGCTGTAAAGCTTCGGTAACGAACGAGCTGTATTTTTCTCTCTCTCTTTGTTTTTTTTTTTTTTTTTTTTTTTTAANGAAAAGTTTATTTTTATAAGGGACATCGATCATTTCTGGGAGCAATATCGTTGCTTGAAAATATGGTCTGTTTGAACTCGCGCAAGTAATATTTTTGCTGATTCGAAGGATCTCCCGGTCGAGTAAATTCTGCAAGTTTGCCTTTTGGTTAAATCCATACGAAGGTCAGACAGCGCTGGAAATACAAATTTGTCTGCCGTCTCTCGGGGCCGGGGATACTTTTTAAATATACACTTTTTTTTTGCAGTTGGAACGTGAATTATTCGACTCTAACAAGCAAGTATGATGGATTATTCCTGAGTTACATTCACGAGCGCGAATAATTGAATAATTCGTATTAATCGTATTGGTTCAAAAAAATACATCGATGTAATCAAACTGACATGGTGTGCACATTTAAACGATTTAAATAGTGATTAAATCGAAACTATTATATCTTTTTTCTTTCGATGAAATTATGGAATTTTGAATTATTCTTCAAAGAAGAATACGTGATACAATATATTTTTATCTAAAAAAAAAAAAAAAAAAAAAAAANTGTAAGAATTCTTCAATATTCAATATTCAAATCTTGTGAAGTTTTATAATATCTGCAATCTGATAATTGAACTATGATACGATACATTTAAACGATATCGCTAAAAAGAAATATTGGCACCATTATTAAGTGTATTAGATTAATTTAAATCACTTAAAATTGATGTTAAATATTGGAACTACCATATGTTTTCTCTTCAAGCAAAATCATGAAATTCTTTTTTATTATACAATCTTTAGAGTGTTGTTGCACACTACCATGGAAAAGATATTTTGCTCCTCGACTCGAAAGTTGAATAACGAAACGTTGAATAGTTTTTGTTCGCGAGAGAATCAGCTCGGTGCTCGAGCGTCCAAAGTTTAATGCTTCAATTGAAATTCAATGTCAATGGAAAGCTACTTACACGGTTGAATCGTTTAACCCTATCGAGTAAATAATCGAATTGGTTCGATTACTAATCAAACACACTGGATTAGGTACGATACGAAGCTTAAGGTTCTGCTATCGTCCCTTTCAATTCAACGCGTCGATACTCCCCCATGAAGCGCAAGGAGATGAAAATGGAGTTTCACCTTCGCCTACGAATCAGCATTCTCTGAACGAAACGCGAAAGGACATACTATCTTTTTCTTTTCTTCTTTTTTTTTCTTTTCTAGAAGAATTCTATTTCTTGAGATGTACCTTGACCAACAGTTACCTCGGAGAATGATTTATTTAAAAAAGAAAATTATTTCGACGAACTCAGAAATGAAATATTTCCTATAATGTGTAAAAAGAAATTGTTGGATCAAACATACCAAGGTTATTCATTTGATATTTATATAATAAATGAAGAAAATATATAGTAATAAAAAGAAAAGCTAGTCTTCTTTTGAACACTCATTTGTAGATTTCATTATTATAACAAACCTATTTGAAGGCCTGAAAACAACCGAATGTTTCGTGCACACGCGTTCGAGTTGATCAACGTTTGACTCGAATGTATCTTTATTTAAAAGACAAGTTGAAATGAAAGTTTTGCAAGCTACGCGTAGAAAAGAATACAACGCAACACGCCCAACAGTACAATTATTTGTCAGACAGCAAGCTTTCTCTTCTAAAGAGTCAAAATCTTTCTCATCTTTCTGTTTTGCTCGAGAAGTACACAAGTTCTACCGTACGAAAAATATCGGATGGAAGATAAAGTAAAAAAGGGGACGTGTTCTCCAAAAAGATATCCTCGCGCTGAACAAGTCCCCCGTACTGAAACTCGATCTTACCTTTAAATTGGTACTATTTTACAAAACCGTACACTCGAGTTCTCCTCCGCGAGCTCGAGCGACGAGGCGATTTCTAAAAGAAAATAGGACTGGAGAGGACTCTGCGAGATAATGCGAGAGTCGTGAGCTTATATTAGCGAAATTCATCCCTCTCGAATTATTCTCAACGTTTCGCCACTTAAGGAAGAGATCCATGTTTGGCAGAAGGAAGTCTGGAATTTTTTTCGCAGGACGAAGCGAAGCTTCAAGTCTGTCGGATGCGTGGCAACGTCCATTTCTTATATCTTGTCACGTCAGAAATTTCTTATATTTTTTTCAAGTACGATTTTACCTCTCTTGATTCTAGATCGCGTTTCCGTAGACGAGATGCTTAATTGCGCGAAAGGTTTCTTATTTCCTTCAAAACTTTAACGCAGAAACTTTACACCGAAAATGTAGAATATCATCAGAAATCGAAATTTTCATATTTTACACGTGACTCAATTTATTTACAACTTGAGTCTAAAAATCCTTTAAAGGTGGAATATTTAATATTTTTGATTGAGAGCAAGACTTCTCGTTCGTTAAAATTTTAATAGAGCAGTTCATATCGAAGATATCGGAATATTCAATAATTCTTCTAACTTCTTCTTTTTCATATTTTTTTTGAGAATTTCTTGAATTATTGATTTATTCAATATTTGCGCGACTCGATCGCAAAGGTCGCGTTTTGCTCGCCTAAATTCGATAGCCTGGAAAATTATCACGCATCTTAATCCTCGAAATCAATTTCGAATATCACTGGTTCTATGAAAATATGGAAAAATCATTACGCGAAGCAAAAGAGTATTGGCAAACATGAAAAAATTTTCTGCGAAAGAACAAAAAAGAATTAATCTGATTTTTCTTTCAGCTCTTTTCATTTGCAACACAGGCAAAAATTTTCATTTTTCAGTCGTAAAATACTTTCATAAAATCTAATCGTTCTTTCGTTATTGTTCAAATTGTTCTTCCTGAAAATCTTCCCTAAAGTTTTGCTCGTACGAAAGTTTCGTTGACTTGGTTGCCTCGGTCGGGGAAAGAGGAGGGCTTTCTTAAAAACGTTATGATTTATGAATTGAAACGTACGAGGGGACGTTGACGAATCGACTTCAATTTCGATATTATACCTGTTTCCCGATTCCAATCTGTTGTGTTTTACGAGCCACTTTACTTACACCGAGAATATATTATCGTATTATATACACATCATTGGCATCGTCATTTCTCAATTCTTATCTACATTGGGGACCGATCTAAGCACTATAAATCCACTTTTATTCGCTATCGATCAACCACAGCGATGCAAATTATACGTTGCATCTTTATTAAATTACAAATTACAATGAAAACAATAATGCATTCGACGAAACCGAAGAATAAAAGAGAATTCACCGTTAATCGTAAATAAAATCGTTAACAAATAACTTCCAACATTGGAGTATTTATTTGATTTCTGTCACATGGAATTGCACAAAAGGAAATTTAATAATGAAAGTGGAGCTGAAATAATTGAAATAGCAGCCAGAAAAGGGTAGGAGAGGGGGTGCGGGGAAGGGGAAATGTTTCCTCGGAACAAAAGTGTGTCCGTTTTAATTCGAATTACACAGTTGATAATTAAAACGCGGTTTACGAAAGGGAATCATTTTTGAAAAAAAAAAAAAAAAAAAAAAAAAAAAAAAAAAAAAAAAAAAAAAAAAAAAAAAAAAAAAAAAAAAAAAANAGATTATCGAAAAATTATATTCGGCATGAACTTAATAAAAGAAAAAAAATCTTCATATCAAAGGAATGCAGTCGCGAAAACGAATCGCGTGTTCGATTTCGTTGTATTTAAATCTATAATAAATATGAAAACATGGGAGCAAACGTAATTGGAAATGATCACGATTCTCTGTATACTCACTTTTCGTTTTGCCACCGGACAATCCGGCACGGGAGATAATCTCGGTGCCATCTTCTCGCTTCCAAAGGATCTCAGGTTTTGGATAGCCGCGAGCCTTGCATACCAGTTTCGCGGACCCGCCCTCAGGTACCATTAGGTCGTTGGAAGTCTCTTCGGATATTATATCCGGCGGTATCACCACTTCTAGAAACGCGCTCTGCAAATTCAATGAATCAGTGTTATAATTATCATACTGAAGAATAACATGTCTAATATATATAACAAATATATATTATTGAGAATAATAAAGCCTCAAGTACAGTAAAACAACTGAAGTGTACATATCTAGAACGTAGAAGATCTAGTGAATTATTGATACTCGTTGTACGTGAAACGAGTGAGACGATTAGAAACGATGAGATTAAAAATGGAAGTGAAATAAATTTTTTTTTTTTAAGAAATATGGTAACATTGTACAAGTATCAAATTCAATTCTTATTTTATATATTAATGGGAAAGGAATTTTCAGCGAAGCTGAACAACAATAAATGAATTGAATAACACAGGGAAGAAAATAAAAATGATATATGTCTCTATATATAACAATTGTCTGTCTCACAGATAATTAATTCTAGTCTAGTAATTAGTCTACTAATATAATATATATATTAATAATCCATTCCTAGATCCGGGTGCTTAGCGAGAATGCATCTTTATTCCCCGGCGTTTATTCGAAGACGTCTAATTACTGAACGAGTGTTAATTAACAATAAGCCGGGCGAGGAACGACAGACGGTCGTATTTCTGCCGTGTAAATTCCGGACGAAAATTTTAGAACATAATTCCGTGGAATTTAGCCACCTACCCTCTGTCTGGGGAGCTGAGACGCCGGAAAACACTACTTCCACCAAGCGGAAAACGGATTTCGCTTTGAAATGACTTTTGTCCTCCATGCTAAGGCATCGCGTACAATAAAAATCTGACCCNTTTGTCCTCCATGCTAAGGCATCGCGTACAATAAAAATCTGACCCGGATCTAGGGTAAAAAGATTCTCTATTTCTCCGTTTATTTTCTTCCTTCCCCCCTTTCACTTCCTCTCCCCCTTTTTCTTTATTTCTTTATTGCGTTTCCTTTTATTTTTTTTGTTTCTTAGTTGCCCGCGTCAAACAAAAATCATCGTCGACAACGATCAATGTTAAATCGATTATCGAATGCAGCTGTAATCACTGTAATTATTAATCAACTAATCAAAATAATTCGTAATCATCAATCACTGATTTTTCAATCGTTCGGTCAATGATCAATTCACATTTGTCCCGTCCAATAAAATCGCGAATTTTTGTTTTAAAAATCGATCGATCTCTTTGCATTGTATGATAAAAAGAATTAAATTTATCCAATTATCCAAGCAAAGACGTGGTGATCTGTCACTAGCGTGATTACTGATGATTCAACAATCGTACGCACGTAATTTTCTTTCTTTTTTGTTTCGTTTTGTTTTTCGTACCTGGCTCTTCATCGGATCCGTGTTGACTTGACACATGTAAATTCCTCGATCCTCTCGGCGTACCGCGCGAATGTTCAACGTCCACGTGTTGTAGTCGCTGTGCGTCACCGATAAACGCGCGTTGTTCGTGATCACGTGCTCGTGAATCGCCAGGACTGCCTTGGTGTCCGCTTTGATCCACGCCACCTGGCCTCACAAACCCATTTCTTAACACTGTGCGTTTCTCTTTCGTCCGCGCGGGCGAAATCTTATTGCTAACAATATGCACAGGCTTCGGTGCTTCAATGCACTTAATTGCTAAATATAACGTGATCCCGCGTGCCGGTTCGCTTTCGAAACGATCTTCGCTCGTTTCATGCCCTTCGTCGCGGAAATGAAGCGTGCTCGTTGTTACAATGCACAATGTCGCGGGCAGACTTTATAGAAACGAAGCCAATGATTATTAACACGGTATCATAATATTTTTAAATACGGTATCATAATATTTTTAAGTAATTCTCATGAAAAATTTTGAGAAGTATAGATTCCACAGCATTGGTACCAATAGTTTCCAACTATTGTCGAGTGTAGAATTTTATACAATAATTCATAATTCTCAGAACACGGTCAAAGAAACAG
Source organism: Lepidotrigona ventralis hoosana (assembly GCA_002806875.1). Lineage (NCBI taxonomy): Eukaryota > Metazoa > Arthropoda > Insecta > Hymenoptera > Apidae > Lepidotrigona > Lepidotrigona ventralis. Next base: position 10,881 of record NIPQ01091389.1, read on the forward strand.
CGTGCATTTCCTATAATTTTCCTACAGATGTACTCTTCATGTTTCGAGAGCATGGGAAAAAGTTGAAATTATCAAACGAATTTTACGCAGGCAGAATACAATAACGTAACGCAACGCTCGCGAGAAACACAACGTTGGAATGACGTGTTATAGAAAGATAAACTCCGGTAGTTATACCATAATTATTCTTTCTGTCTGGTCTTTCTATCCTTAAACAGAAAATACAACCCGACCCAATTGCGTGACTTATCTTGCCTTTTAAAACAGCAAGAATTATATCCGTCTCGTTATTTTATCTTTTTTCTCCCGCGAGCGTGAATTAAATTTCCACCGCGAATCCGACGAGACGATCGATTTCTCTTCACCACGCAAATCCTAAGCAAGATCAAAGAAGTCGAAAATCCTGTCCGAGAATAATAATTAAAGCCCCTCCCTTTGGTATTTAAGCATGCTTCATTTCCGCGTGGAAATCTTGTAATCCCGCAAGCTTCGTAATAATAAAGGGACGAATTGGTTCACTTTACGAATACATGTGCTTGCAGAAGGATCTAATTTCTTTGTAAAAAGGAACAAAAAATCACTTTCTGTAACGTCGCTACTTTTTTCTAGACCCCTTTGCAAATTTATGCCTGTCGAACCAATCCCTTTGAATCTGCTGGCATTTTCTCGCGAGATTTATTCGTTAAATACGAGGCTCATAATATTTTCGTTATCTATTCACGAGCGAGAATTGATTTCCTATTCCCTTGATGTCTTTTTCAATTACATTGATTTCCTTTTCAATTTCGATTTCTCAAGATCTCTTAAAACTCTGCTCGTCTCGTTCTATTGGAAACTTTTGTTATCTTATCCTAGAAGCTTGTCATATGTTAATAGATATACTAGATAACTTAAGGTATGATTTTTTAGAGAGAGAAATCCTACGANATATATGTGATATTGACTCTAGCCAGCGTGTAACTGTACGTTCGCGTTATCGCGTCGCGAAACACTCTGTAAAGCGCGAGAACCGAGGAGGAAACACGGTCGAAGGGAAAAGGCCGAACGCTCTAAACTACGCCTGGAACACAGTCACAGTCGTAATGTGTACACACAGCGAAGGAGAGAGAGAGAGAGAGAGAGAGAGAGACAATGTGCACGATGTGAACTTCTCGCCAAGCTATTCTTTCTCCCTTTCGTTTCGTTTCGTTTCGTTTCGTTTCGTTTCGTTCTCTACTCATTTCGCGCCTACGTGTGTTCTCTCCCTTTTCTTTTTCTTTTCTTTATTTTTTCGCGTGTCTCATTGTCAAAAGAGTGGGGGAGGAGGGAGGGGGTGGGGGTAGAAAAAGTGCGGAAGAAAAAGTTGCAGGGAATGAGAATGATGGCGAAGGAAGGAAGAAAGGAAGGAAGAAACAGAAGCCGCGCAGAAGAGGAAGAAAATCTATGCTCGAGTAGTTTGAATCACGCGGGCTTGCCACGCTTCTTCGGTCGTGCGCAGCGATTCTGTGTACACACATGTACGTATATTAGGGCTCGCGTACGTTGAACGTGTGATGAAACACACACGTGTGCCACGTGTGCACAATGCGTGGAACGACGCGTATCAAGGGATTAACGATCCGTGTTCTTCGATTATGGGATAACTGTTTACATTAGCGTGCCTGTTTCTATCTGCCTGCTCTGATATTATAGTAAATAGCACGTACTGTGATTTAAAACGATTGTGAAATAAAAGGGAGAAAGTATTTTTACAAATTATGAAAATAACTTAATGGTTAAACACGTAAATAAAGATAGATGTATCAAGACACTTGCTAATTTATGTTTATAAACGTCACTGCCTGCGAAAAGAAACTTTATAAATGTTTTCTGTAATTTCTGAAATTTCCCTTGATTCTAATGATATATCGCAAGTTTTAGTTCTTTTATTTGTTTCTTCCCGTCTTTCAAACTATTGCAATTTAATTTGACAGTTAATAAAGGAAATAACACTGAGATACAATTATTACAATATATTATAGTTTAGAGACTCCCCGAATGTTACGATGTTAGAGATACTCAACGAAACACGCGTCAAACAAGCTGCACGTGTGTATAGAAAAGTATGTGCTTCTCCACTATATCAGTATAAATACATGTGACTTGCGCGAGTCTGAGGCTCATAGGGGATGCCACCTTAATTTAGATCGAGATTTTCTACGACAGTGGTAGGAAACACGAAACTTTATATTCGAGTATACACCTGCCCGATAGTTCCAGGATATTTCTATTTTTAATATACATTTGTTGCAATAAAATTTTCAAGTTCCACCAGACACTTTGTATATACTCTCTCTTTCGTCATTAAATATTTTCAGTTCTGAAACAATCATGATATCCGTCCCAAGACTCTCGAGCAAGCGTGTGTACATTCAAATACAATCGCGACTTTCCATCGGTGAAACAAAAGTACACGCGCGAGATCGTATATCGAAAATTACACGGATCGAAGTGTACACGTGTGCACACATGTGTATTTACACGCACGTGAAATATGAACCTCTAATATACATATATGTGCACATATGCCGGCTGATGAGTGAAAATGGATGTCGTACAGAGAGAGAGAGAGAGAGAGAGAGAGAGAGAGAGAGAGAGATGCTTTGGTATAATATGGTGGCGGCTGCTGGCGGTGGTTTTCTTTTTCATAGCTGGCAGTGGTGCAGTTAAATGCAGTGCTGTGAGGTGCAGGCACACGCGCATATAAGTAGTGCAGTAGTAGTAGTAGTAGTAATAGTAGTGGTGGTGGTAGTAGTAGTAGTAGTAGTAGTAGGTAGTAGTAGATAAGGTAGTCCATTACAGGCGGACACAGGTTAATGGTAAAATAGTTACCCGGGCCTTGGTGCCGCCAGAGTGATCTCCGCTCGCGGAGGAGGAAGGACTCACCCGGTATCCACCGAGGTTGCTCACCACGCAGGTGAAGGTTGCGTCTCGACCCTGCGAGATCGTTAAGTTCTCCAACGGGTATACGAAGTCTGGCTCGAGCCCCGTCACTGTAACAAAATCGATTCATTTCCCATTTTAAACCTGATCGTTGTTTTTTTTCAATCGATCGATCGATTTTAATTAATTGTTTACTTCCTGAATTAATTGTCGTTTCAATCGAATGAACATACATATTCGTTATAATAACCTACTCGTTTTCCTTCTAGACAAATTTAATCGCGATCGTTTATTTCGATCCACTGCATCGGCCACACATGCATGCCCGTTTGCGATAATATACTTTCTCCTTTTCAATCGTCGTTTTAATTAAACGACCATGCACGGTAACACAATGGTTACACTTTTCTGCTTTTGTCGATGATTTCCACTGCATCGGCCACACATGCATGCCCGTTTGCGATAATATACTTTCTCCTTTTCAATCGTCGTTTTAATTAAACGACCATGCACGGTAACACAATGGTTACACTTTTCTGCTTTTGTCGATGATTCAATTTAAATCTACATCAACGTGTGTTTCAAATTTTTGTGTACAATTGTTCCGTTGTTATCATCGTCACGCGATTTAAATCAGACAGGCGAATGCGTTCGTCGCGCTGCAGTTATTTGTCGCGTTAACACTCGTTTAGCGTAATCGCCGAACAAACGCGATCCTCATATTTTTGGCTAGTTCATTACAGGCGGCTTCGACAAATTCGATACGTCACCGCACGGGTCAGCGCGTGCTTTCGCGGAAAAACACGCGAGACTGCGAGCGAAACGTTTTATAATACGTAATTCAGTACGGANCACTCGTTACACTCGATATATATTTTTTTAAAACTTCCAAAACTTCTAAAACTTCTAAAAATGATTTGATTCATTGACCAAATACTTCATCCCTCGCGAATGTTACTCTGACTTTCAGAAAACGGAAAATCTCTTTAATCTTCAGGCGAAATTTCGAATTATCAAAAGTACAAGTTTGCCTGTAGCGCACGGAAAATTCAAACGAATTACAAAAATTACTCTGTCGTGAATATCAATATTGTGAAATTATTGAGAGATTTTACCATCAAATCAGAGTTAGAATACAAATATTAAGTACTCGTAAAGTCTGAACTTTTCTTACACTTGCAAGGATCAATTCCTCGAACTATTAGAGACTCGTGGCAAGTGGCGGTCGGCTCCGCCGTTGACTTTTTTCACTTACCGATTGGCACGTTGACAGCAAAGAGAACGACAAGGGCGCGATGGCAGAGCATTGTGCACTGCATGGAAAACGCGATGAATCGTCGTCGGTCGTTGGAACCAGGCAGCTGCTCCTTTTATCTACTTAACGCTGTCATCTTCCGCGAGAACCGCTGTTTCCAGTCTTCTGACGCATAGCATGCCTGTAACACAACACACGGCTTGAAAGGATTAAACACGCTCTGGCCGATCGTTCTAGCCTCTCTCGCATAATATGATAGTCACATGCGATCTTCCGTCTCTGTCGGCGAATCGAAACTTGGCTCGTTCGATATTCGAACGTGTCCATTGCGATCGTACGTAGAGGTATACCTCGTCATCGGTGCTCGCTGCTTTATCGCTCGTTTCCACCGAACGAACTTTCGACTCGCGCGCACCCTTGCATCGCAAAACTGACTACCCTAACCACCTCCATCCTCGTTATCTGGCCCCAAGCTGCCGTTTCTCTTCGATGACGTTCGATCCTGTTCCGTGGAACTTGACTAACAGCTCGCCTCGGTCAAAGGCGAACTATCCGGCTGATGTTTCAAGAGACGTGTTTCAAGGCTCCGGCATGAGACGCTTTGTTTCCTCGCTGAACGACGTGCGACCGTTCGGAAAAATTTCGCTTCTCGTGAAACTCGACCGTGCATGCACACGCTGCATGCTCTGGTGATACTTAAACTCGTGGAGGTACTTGAACACTTACCGCGGAAAACTGTTTTCTGCAAACTGTTATCTAATAGCAATTTTTTTGGTACATTCTATTATTATTATTGTAGAGTACGCTGCATGCTCTGGTGATACTTAAACTCGTGGAGGTACTTGAACACTTACCGCGGAAAACTGTTTTCTGCAAACTGTTATCTAATAGCAATTTTTTTGGTACATTCTATTATTATTATTGTAGAGGTATAATTTAATGATATTTATTATGTCAAATAATAAAGAAAACGGAAACAAAACAACCAAATAATAAAAGCAAGATGGACAACACAGACAACAATAATTCGAATAAACTCAAACGACACTTTTATGCATTATAATTTAATGATATTTATTATGTCAAATAATAAAGAAAACGGAAACAAAACAACCAAATAATAAAAGCAAGATGGACAACACAGACAACAATAATTCGAATAAACTCAAACGACACTTTTATGCAACACAAAATGATCACTCTTTTGACCACACTCATGCTGCTTTTACAACTCTCACGACTCCCTCCTTTTTTCAAAAAAGAAAAGCGCTCAACGCCAACGCTGTACTTCTCACATCGCATTCATACTTTTCGTTCACGCATCTCCAGCAAATATCTAGGCCATCTATTAAAAGTAAAAGTAACTAAAAATATAACTATACATTCTAATAATTTCGATACTACATTATTATTATTCTTTTTTCAGGGGGGAGACGAGAGTATAATGGACGAGATAAATTGAGAAGGTTTGAATTTCCAATTGCGATGATATTGGAGTCACGTTTCGACGTTTAACATCAGTGCCTGATGTAATTATGTAATGTGTTTTACAATGAAACATTTTAAAACTTCGCCTTTCGTCGCACTGTGACGAAAGGCGATTAAGATGATCATATTACTAAAACTTGGAAGCAATCTGATAAAAGCAAAGGTTAATTATTATTTCATTCGATTTTATTTTCATTAATATTCCAATAAAATTCTTTTATTAGTTCAATGTGATTAAATGCGATTGACTGTTAATAAGAAATTAATATACGTATGAATATCGAGTCTCGTGTTACGGTATTAATGAAATTTCAAATTGTTCCGTGCAAGATGCTTAATGAATACATAATGGTTATCGAATATTTTCGTGAATTACTGTATGAATTCGTTACTACATACGTTCTCGTGCCACAGTGAGAAGGATTAATAAAAGGTAATGTTCGAAGCTACAGATTTAAAATATATAATAGCACTTCTAATTCGACTATTAAAAATAAGTAATGAAGCGTTCATTCATTCCAAATATATCAAAATTTCGTTCGACTTCGCTTTCGCGGCGAAATTGTTATCAATTTCCGCTGGGTTCGATCGAATGATAACGAGGAAGAGGAAAACAACAAACTGTAACAAACATTCAAAATCGATCAGAAATATATACGAGAACGAAATCTAGCAACCGTTCTTCGTTTCACATTTCACTTTTGAAACGATCCTTACAAAAATGGCTTGTTCTCAAATTTTCCTCAATTTTTCATGTTTTCGCTGTAGAATGGTGAGTAATAAATTATGCGGGCTTTCAGCTCGACGAGTATTTCGTTTGAAGAGAGAAAGAAATCACCATGGAGATTGGAGCGTTGTTTATAATATGCATATCTCTACTCGAAACATTTGAGTGTCTACTGCATGAGAAATGGAATAACACATTATATAGATGATAAAGAATCATTTTAAGAAACTATCTCGAGAAGATGTAGCTATTAATTTTACTTGTCCTACTTTCATATTGTACCACAGCTTTTTTTATTTTATTATCCTATGGACGTTGTAAATTATTATTTTTCGAAAAAAAAAACTTTTATTCTTCTGTTTACTAAAAATTATATAATACATGTAAAATTTGCTGCGACAAGTGGACTTTAAGTGATATTATAAAATAAAGTTTTAATCACCTACTGAATAACGAAAATAAAAAAAAAGTTGAAACTTCTGTGCAGAGTTCTATCTAAACAGTGAGACAATTGTTCGAGAACTTGAAACGGTGACCTGATTTGTGTCATGGTCTCATGCTAGTTTTGAAAAGAAGACTCAGCAAGAGAATTTTCTCATCTGGCTCGTCAGAACTGAAGGGTCGAGTTACTCCAAACTTATGTCTGTGCGTGTCTCAATGGCGAGTCATAGTCGAAAATATTAAAAAAAAAAAAACACGTTTCACGTGGAGTTAACAAATGATATCAACGACTTGAAAAACTTTCTAAATCGATGGAAAGGGAAATGAGGAAATTTTTTCCGATTTTTCATCGGCTGACTCCGATAAGGGAGAGATCGCTTCCTAGCATTTTCCTATAGCAACACTGTGTTCAAGTCGAAGGGACAGTCAGCGCGCAGTAAATATAACAACAATCTGCTAATATCTGCTACGTAGGAGCACGATTATTACTTCGTAATAAACCAGCGCGAACAAAATGAATCGTAATCTTACTCCGTTGCACGGAGCGAAAATCTGCGACATGTCGGTATTATTCAAATTGTTGTTCGGCAAAGGTCCATTCGGCCAGCGTGTTACGATTTCCCGTGGCAACGCGAGATCGTTAATTCTCCATATTCCACGGGACGTTCGTTTCACGACGTTACGCTTCGCGGTATGCACACCATTGAACAGATTCGTAGCGGCCAGCGCGCTGATACACACGCTTTCGTGTACGATTTCATTCTCGATAAAGTATTTGTAATTCTAATCAGCGGTCTGAACGATCGACCAAGAGGCAGAACCGGTCTCGTGTGAAAATCATTGCGTCGTTCGATCGTCCCGTGTTGGCAAAATAAATTGTTAATTATCATTGATAGTCTGTTCCTACGTTTTATACTTATATGAAACAATGTAAAAGTGATTGACGAAATTACCCGACCTCTTGATTCATCGTCGCTTGATTTTTTTTTTTTTTTTGTCGANATATATATATATATATATATATATATATGTATATTTGATCGATGAGAGCTATTTTATTTTTCCACGGGGGATGTATTTATTTATTTTCGCGTGTATCCCAGCGTTTTGTATGTAAAACGAACCGCTGTTCCCTGTTTTCAGAAATACGGTCGAAGTATTTTGAAATACAGCGGCTCACGAAACTATTCGAACGCTCGCTGTACAAAGAATTTTCTTTTTTTTTTTTGGTTGGATGAATGTGCGTGAAGAGAAGCGACTACAAAACGTGACTATATTGATAAAATCTGAAAATGTGCGCAGAGGTTAGAAATACATTAAGAAGTTAGCATAAATAATAATTTTGGACACGTGTCGAAAATTAATACAGTGGATAATTAATTGTTGAAATACTTTTGCAATCACTGTGAAGTGTACTTGTATTAAACATTTCAAGTTCGATCAATGTAATTAAAATGTGAATAACATTTCAAAACAGGTATAACATGTTCGTGAAATATATTCTATGATATACTTTCTATAATAAAGTAATATAATATAAAGTATAAAATATTCTATAATATAAAATTTAATATAATATATATAATATAAAGTATAAAATATTCTATAATATAAAATATTTCTATAGAATGGTCAAACACTTTCGATTGCGACGACTGAATTGCACAATTGAGAAGCCAATATTTCTTGAAAAAGTCTCGAAATATGCAAATGTTATTACGTGTGTGCTTTTATTTTTTACTCTACTGTACGAGAAACATTAGCGTTCGAAATGTTGCCTCGCAGTTAAGTGATACTCTGTTTGAATTAGTGTTGTAGCAAGGCAAATGAGATAGAAGCAAGGGTAATAAAATGCACCTTATGGCGCCCTGAGTAAACTCGTCTCGATGAATGGCATCAAACTCCACGGAACTCGAAGACAACAAGACACAGGCAAGTAAGGCCAAAGCAAATATACGAAGCGTTAGAGCGTGCGCGATTCCTCGACAGCTATTTTGATTTCTAAAGCGTGGTTAAAACGATATATTAATCTTGGGGATCTAATCCTGGAACTTACAATCGAACAAACGAAATTTTACTCTGATCGAAATCGATGGCAACTGTTTAAAATACTAAGTTTGTATCTGCTAAGGATACTCAATAGAAGAATATGAACTTTAAAGGTAGAAAACCATAATTTACGAATAAAACAATCGGTTATTTAATAAACCGCGAGAGAACTTTGCAAAAAGCTGTCATACCGAGGGCGTAAAGAATGCCGACAAAGGCGACAAGTTTTAAAGCTATTCCGAGAACCGTGGAGCGTTTTCGTGTAACTGCATCAGAATGCAGAGTGTTTGCACAGAGTCAAAACAGAAATGCCTAGAAACTTCTGTTTACCATCGGGACATACTCTGCCGTAAAGTTCTTTGCTATGACAATTAAATTTCGACTCTTGCTTCGCTGGATGAGCGAAATAATGTGAGTCATCATTTTCAAAAAGGAAGAAAAGAAAAGAAAAGAAAAGAAAAGGAAAAGAATGCAATATTAACTTTCCCGTCTAAGATTTCGCAGTTTGAATTTAAATATGTGATATATCTTTCATCGTGCATTCTGATGGAAACGCGAGTCTTACCACAGTGTGAAATATCAAACGCTTTAATCGAAAATGATTCAGAAGAAAGGGATCCCTCGCGTACGAACGGGAAAAATTCAACGCGCGCGCCGTTCAACTCTCGCCATAAGCCGGGCGAACCCTTGTTAATCTATTCGCGCAGCAATTCCAACCGATGCATCTGGTCGCGGCTAATAGCAGCGACAATTATACGACGATCCATATTTAACAGGATATACCATGCGCACCCTCCGGCCACTGAGGGGGAGGGGGAGGGGAGGTTATAGGGGAAGCCAGCGGGGCAATGCTGCGCTCGTCGCCGAAGCGCAATTCCCTGACCAAAATCCATGAGCAAAACAACATATCAAACGTCCATTCCACGGCTGAAAAATTTCCCGGCGTAGCTGCAGCTACAAACATTCCGCGCGGGCAGTCCTCGAATGTCCGCGGGTCAGTTTTGTGGCCGACGAGATCCGATTGATTCGTCCGATTAACGTTCTGAATATCGTCGCCGCGGTGGCCACGGATGACCATTTGGCGAGACTTCACGGTGGTTTGATTCCTCCCCACCCACGTCCATCTCTTTCTCTCTCATTCTCTCTCGCTATCGTATCTGTGTGTAGACGTTACTAGTGAAACGCGAGTTCGCGTGAATGAATCTATGCGATATCGGTGAATACATACGTGTGCTCACACGTGTGTGAAACACGCAACCCTCCCCCCTCCCCTCCCCGCTCGTTTCTGTCAATCGACGAACTATCCGAATTTGCGGATTGCGAAGGTGAACGAAGGACGATGATGACTGAAGTGAGGCTGGTCGGACGATCTCAGCTAGACGTCATGATGGACGTAGCAGAGGGGGGAGGGGGAGACGGGCGAAAAGAAATCAGCGCGTAAATTAGCGGGAATTGGTGTCGGATGGTGGCCACCGCGGGAGAGGAGTGTCGTTTGCCATTCTGAGAGGGGAACGAGACCGTGCCCTCGGCAGCCAGCGAATTTGCAGCAGAGCTAGCAGGACGCGGGGGCGGGTTGCCACCGGCACTGTGTGTGATTGATGAGGCAGTGATAGCGACGGGTCTGCACTCGACACCTCGCTACTGCCACCAAACAATGCATATTCATCGGACGTATAAATAATGCCTGTTTAATACATAAATATACATTAACGCGCGCGAGACCCCTTCGCGCTGGATACTTCTGGATCCAGTCCCGTCTTATAACCTCGTCCACTTTGGGGGGGATGGGAGGGGAGGTGAAGACCATCTTTACTCTCCACGAGCTGAATCGATTTTATCTTTTGTTTCATTTGTAAAAAATTTGTGATTCAATCCTTTCGTTATCGTACGTACAAATGTTTTATAATATATTGACCACAGCCTGGCGATATGGATGACGGAAGTTTCCGAATTGAACATTTTGGAAAAAAGAGTAGATCGTTCGTGTGATGCTGTGATCACCACGTGCGTATTCGTTCTGACTCGTAAAAATACCAAAACACCCAATGTCCAGGAATAAATTTAACGAGGCTATTTCCCTTTGCGAAACCAGCGTTTCCATATCTCCAGAGATCGGAAAATATTCGTTCATGGAGCAATAATTTCATTTCTGATTAATTAACACGAGTCTTGATAGTTGATCTATCACGGAACCGACGGATTTTTGTCGAAACGTTTTCCCCCCCTCGTTCGCAAATTACATGAAACGGACTTTCGCGACGCCGCGATAGATCTCTCGAATTTTATGAAAAAAGATCGTGTTTTAATCCGCTGACAGACGGATCCTAATAGTTTTGACAACGACGCGTTATCCGGTAACGGACACGGCCGTGGAATGAAAATTCGAAAGAATCCGATAGGACACGTTGTCACTGATGATTGATCGCCACTTTGACCGAGACGCGTCCCTTTTTTTTACCAAATTGAAAATTAATCCCCGCTTTTAACGTTCAACTTTCGAAACATTACCGATACACCGGACGTGGATCGATCTCTCGCACAGGGAAGAGGTTACCCGCGACAGAGAAAACAAAAAAAAAAAAACAAATTTGTCTCATCGTAAATTTAAATGAGCCGTACTGCGTAGTTTAAATTCCGATACGATGCGATCGAACGCATTCAATTTTTTTCTTTTTTCTTCTTTTTCTTTGTTTTTTTTTTTTTTTTTTGTTGCCACTTATCACGGTAGATTAAGTACTCGTTTATCACGAGGCCCTGATGAATGACTCGCGCACGCGTGTACATAATACAACACGGCGGGAGCGTTGACGGGAATATCAATAAGCTTTTTATAAGATACTTCGTCCTGTGTTTCGAACAATTTAGATGGAAATTTCCACCCTCAAAGAATTACCAAGTGTCTCTCCGGTATATTTTAAGTATCGTTACCAAGTCTCGAGCGAGTTAAAATGTTTTAAATCAAATGGCATTATTTATTAGACTGATGTCGATTCCCTAAAATGAAAATCAAATAACAGGTTCAGTGTTATTTAACTTTCAAAGCCACAGGAAAATAAGGGTATTTAATCAGCATTTTCATTGGAACTTGTATTACGAAAAGGTATTACGTGTGATTTAATTGAAGGACGATGGTATTAATACTTTTTTTAGTTTCTTCGTAACGATTGATCGAAATCATTTCCATATGATTCTGATTAATTTCATAAAATGAATCGATTCTAGAAAACAAGCTTGTTACGGATCGATTAATTCAATGATTACAAACTCACTTTCAAAATTTGCACTTTTATCGACTTCAACTCAACATGTAACTACGAAAATGATCAGAGTATCAGGTATACTACGCAATTTTTTCCTGCTGCCTTCTTCGCCTTGCTGCGCGATGGAAATTTCGCGGCAAACAGTCAGCCTTAACGCACACGGGGAATTTTACGACAGCCTGTTGTAGACACACTCTTTTGTATACTCGCAGCGGACGGTTTACGAGCGCGGCTTATGGCACCTCTTAGCACACAGTGGACGCTTAGCGTCGCGTGATTACGGTTGGCCTTGGTTAGCCGACGAGTTAAGTAAGCCCGGCCCTAGGTCCTATATTCGGCGCGTAACATCGAAACTCGATTAGCCACCGATACAAAATTGATACGTCTTGCGAGGGATACGGCCGGAAGTGGCGATCGTTACAGAGAGAACCAGCCTGAGAGGGGTGAACGACGAACGAAAATCAACGAGGGGGGAAAGGATAACTCTGCCTGCGGTATAATTGAATAAATACATTGTGTAACGGAAACGCGAGCGAGCTTGAAAGTTTGCGGGAGGAAAGTCATTATTCCAGCTCGCTATGCCGAGCGAAGCTCTAGAAAGGAGGTTGCCGACAACTTCTGCGTTTCGATACCCAGCCGCAGATACGTCCAACTATTCCAGATATCCTGAAACAACGTCTTAATAATGAAACTTATTTCAGAAAGCGTAACATCGTGAAAACACGGCCAACGCGAGGCGTCGAGCTTCGATAACCAACCACGCGAGCCAACCCTGGATCAAAAATTTCACCAGCGGCCCGTGAGAAAACCGGGAGCAAGCCACGTACAACGGTTGAAAGAGGAACGAAGAAACTACGACGAGAGATGAAAAGAAGACAATCAAGACAGACACGTATTCTCGTTACACCGGAGTTCATACGGCTCGGCTCGATTAAATTCGCTGCCGGAAGAACAATAATTGCTTCGCGGTTTCGTTCTTTTCCACTCGAGCACCTTCTCCAGCAGTCTTTCTCTCAACCCACTATCGTTGGCACCCTCCCGCTATCGTTCCTTCTTCGTTTCCGTGAATTTTCCGCGAAAACTTTCGTGGCACTTCTAATTAGACTTATCCCGTTGCTGGCGCGCGAGGAGACGAAACTTTCTATGGATAGGAGGGAAACCGTACTAATGGCACGATAGGTTGTAACGAACACTTCGCCGATCAAAATTAATGCGGTCGGGAATGTCGGACATCGAACTTTTTCTTCGCCGGTGTTCTATTTCGATTCGTCGATATTATCCGAACGATAAAATAAAATCTTTGAATACGGAACTTTCTGCCGAGGAATCCCTCATATTTACGAACACGTTTTTCCAATGTTTTGATCATTCTAATTCCAAGGGAACTGTCTCGTCGAAGGGAAGTTGTAAAGAAAGACAAAGTATCAGAACGACCGGGACGTTATGGTGGTAGTTTCTTAAAAATGTACTCGAACGTACAAGGACTTTTTATAAATGAAATACGTGTATCATAACCTGGAGAATATTGGAATTTCGCGATCAACAATTTTACACGATCGTAATTACATTGGTCAAGTCTTGAAACAAATCTAAAAATATATATTAAAAGTTACGAAACCATTTTTAAATGCTTATTATATACTTAAAATGATTAGCCACCAACTGTTTCTATTTAATACATGTTTGCAATGTTTTATATATCGAAAAACATGATATATACTTTCGTGTCTCGCGAAACTAACTTATAACCTATTCTTCTAAGTATAAAAAAAAAAAAAAAAAAATAAAAGAAAATAAAAAGAAATGTTTNAACAGGAGAGGCGTACGCAGATTCGATAAATGTTGCAAGTCAGAAGGGTTTAGCCATAACAAGTTTATTCGACGAGGAGTGAATTAACGTTCCATAACGAACCGGACAACGATATTTAATGAAAGGTCAATCCCCTGGCTGGACGAGATAGCCGTGGATCAGTTCTCAAAAGCAGAGATTTCTGTGTGCGCTTGCTCGTTGATCCCCTCGTCTCACCTATGAATTTGGATGCAGAAAATGCGTCCGACGCTCTCAAAAGGCTCGGCGCAGTTGCATCCTCGATGCTAGCCCGCCTGCGGTCTTCAACACAGATATATATTTCCACGGCGAGCAAGAGGCCAGGCGGAAATCCGCGTATGCGGATTTCGATCACCAAAACCTACTCTCGGCAGCGTATCTCACGGTTGATGCTAGAAAAAGAGACACTCTTGTCTCGCTTTTGTCGCTGAAATTCCATTATTCGCATTTTATAGAATACTATTATTCTTTCGTAAACTTGAATACTTTCGCGACACGTAGCTGAAGTATAAAAATGGTGCATAAAAAATGGTGTATACATATTGGAGCCTGTTCTAAATTCAAACGATTGATTAAATGAAAATTCTCCACGTGAAAGAAGGATATTTACCACATTTCGAGATACACTCGAAACACTTTCTACTTTTTGTTCTTTTAAATAGAGTAAATATGTGACACATCGAGCTGCTTTCAAATACCGAATCGCACGCAACGAGCAAAGTTTAAAAGGATGAATCAAAGCTAATTCCACGTAATTATACACAAAAGGATATGTACAGAAAAAAAAGAAAAAAAAGAAAAACAATTTAAAACGAAATTTATTTTATTCCATCAATTCCCGATCCGAGTACCAACAATCGGCGACGAACGGCCGAAGGTCAACGCGTAATAAATTTAATCGATATCTATCGCTTCGGTCTGTTTCCGATATTTATTTAAACGTTTAGTTTCAAATTGCACCGCTTCGATATCGCCAATTACATTTCGAAACAATTCCGATGAAACACGCGATTAAATTCGTTCGTTCTCGATCGACTCTACCATCGGACGTGTCTTAACATAAAAAAAAAAAAAAAAAAAAAAATTAAAANTATTTGCCTGCGTGGGGAGCGCGACGCGTTCGAAAACGCTGGATCAATTTAAGCCTGTTTCCCGCGATACGCGAGCAGAACGCGGGACAGAAAAGGATCCCCATTTCGCAATATGCATATGCATCTGTTCACACACTTGTGCGTGACGTCGCGTTCAAAATTGTCCCGTTAGAACAGCAACCGTGCAATTGAATTTGCAAATATCGCGGTTGATTCCCTACCAAACAATATAACGATCAATTCCCTACTTTCGTTTCGAGTCTGGCTGTCCGTCGGCCATTTTAAGACGCGAGACTGCAAATACGTTTTAATTAGACAGTCAAACGAACGTACGATCGATCGGAACGTACGTCACACCGTTGAAATCTAATTACGCGTCGATCACACCGAAACGCGGTGTGTCTTGCGAAAAAAAGCTCCATCGATCGGATCGCGAATACGTTTTCATTCTTGTAATTAAAACGGTTTTGTAATTAAAACAATCGGTTTCCCGCTTTGTTCCGCGGAATTTGGTTATGCGCCCAACGATTTAAAACGCGATATATTGCAAAAAAAAAAAAAAAGGAAATGTCTATCGATCAGGTTGCTGATACGTTTTCTTTTTTGTAAATTAAACGATTTCTTCCGATCTGACTGTTCGTCGATTATTTTTAAGATCATGGTAATAACTCGCAAACTTTCTAAATACATTTTAATTGCTGATACTGAACTGGGCGAGCAAACATCGGCGTTTCAAAAATAAACGATGAAGGAAAGTAAAATTCACTGTTCGCGGGAGACCGAGAATCACTTTATAATTAAACTGCACCTATTTTTTTTTCCATGACGTGCGCTTCAATTACTTTCCGAACGTGCAAAACGACTCTTCAGTGGAAATTGCGATTTCGTACGGCGATTTATATTTAAGCATTTTATATTTTAACTTTGTCCATTTTTATAACGGCGCGTTTCATAAAAAGTCATTTCGCGCGACGATTTCCACCAGTGTGGAACTGGCGAAAGAAATTCAAAAATGAATCGAATTTCGAAGATCCCGCGTGAAACGGGAGAGGCGCCGAAAGTTGACTGAAAGAAAGCTTGTTTTGCACATATTCGTAATTCTCCTCTGTGTCGGAGATGGAACTTTAATTTACGTAACAAAGCGCAACGGAGATGCTTGCGTGAATAATTCACGCCTTTTATCATAAAATCAGCGTTGAATAAAAACCACTGTCGCTTTAGTTTCCTCGGGACACCCGCCATATTTCCAAATGTATTCAGCGCTAGATATCTGTCATTGTTTTCACTCCCCGCCCCTTCCCACCGTCATGGATTTCCACGCTTCGACGAATGTTCAAGTTTAAAGTCTGAAAATTTTTAACGGCTGTCTGCGTTGCCGTTGAAATTCCCCAGTTTTCCTGCTAAAATACGCTCTCATTAGATCGTATTCTTCGAGAGAAATTTGAATTGCTCTTGAAAACTTAGAAATTGTTTCGCAGGGAATTTCATTGATACTTCACAAGTCTACTTTAAGCAGATTACAATCTTTCATGCGTTTATGGGAAATTTGATGGGTAAAAATACACAGAATGCACAAAAATGTATAAACTATAATCTTTACACTATCTGTAATTCTATTCAAATCTCCGATGAGCAAGCACATTGTCGCATGTTACTCGTTCATGCCCAATCTTTTCACTGTTCTGAATTTTCAAAAATATACGACGTCTGTCGTACAATCAATTTTTAAGTCAGAAAATGAAAAGATTCTTCAGGAAGAGGCGAAATTTACGAAAGAATACTCATAAAATAAATCCGCGGTCTACTTCCAAGACAGATAAAAAAGAAATAAATAAATCTTCTTCCTTTTGATTCTAAACATCTATATTCGGAAACTACGTAGAATATCACATTACTCGCTACTCGCCGTATATTTCGGATTTCCATTCGAAATTTCCAACAAATCCCAGTTCACCGTCGTGCGCTAACGATCAACGGCTGATCAATTCCGTTGCTACGTCCCGGTATGATAATAACAACGCCGGCCAAAAAGGAGAGTGGAAACGAGCTTAACACGTGTAACGCGTCGGGTGGAGACGAAGACAAAGCGCGGCTCGGAACTTGCGTGCAGAAATACGAGAAGATCGCGTGCTAAACGATTTTCCTCTTTGACCGACCCTCTTTTCCTTCTTTCTCTCCCCGGTTTCTCTTTCCGTTCTTTGCTCCTCTCTTCGGTTGTTACGTCGTACATCGAGACGCTGAAAAGCGACGAGCTGAGAGCGCGAACAGAGAAATCTCTTTCCCCTCGCCCCCCTTGCGAGATAGCGAACGAGTGAAAATCGTCGACGATATACGATTGATAACGAGCATTACATTGCGGGCACGTTGCCAAATATCGCACTCGTGACGCGAAATCGCGATCGTGTCGGAGAATTAATTTCCTCGAGGGGCCGAGACTCGCGCCCAGGATCAAAGATTCACGAGGCTATTGATAACGGCTCGCGAGAGCAGGGCGCGAGTTAGTCGCGCCGGCGTTCAAAGGATTCAAGGATTTAATTCTAACGCGCGTTCAAAAGTCGCGGCAAGGCGAGGGAAAGACGGACGAAAAAGTAGCAGACGGAAAGGGCGCGCGACAGTGAAATATTTTTGCCTTTCCATCAACGCGGGCAAGAATCGCCTGGCGTTCGCAAGTGCACGCGTTTCATTCATCACAACCTTAATGACCTCTCTGCTAAATTAATGTCTTTCTCGGCTCTATCGAGACGCGGGCGAGAGGCAGCAGGTCTCTGCCCGGGTGGTTTATTAACATTAAAACTCGACTCGGAAGAGCCGAAACACACTCCTGAACGCGTTATTTATGCTACGATTCGTGACAGTCTCCCGCCAACGTGGGAAATACATTAACGCGTTCGGCCGGAATTAGTTAGCCGATTCAAGTTTAGGTGCGGCGTACCTGACGCATTGTTTTCGAATCTGCGCTCTCGCTTCGCAACAAACGCCACGCTTCAAACTCGTGCTTTACGCTCGTTGTTTTTGTTTTAATTTGGTGGCTGCGTGTATCGCATATTTACCGTACGCCGGTTCCATGAAAGGGGAAAAAACACAATGTGCCCCGCGAAGTGAGCATAAATCAATTTTATGCCTTTCAGAACCGATGCATGACACGCGAAACTCTTTAAAAACAATGGGCCGATATATACGGTATTGCCTGCTATCAGCCTCGCCTTTTGTTGCCGTGCAAACGACAACGAGAGGGACTTCTTCGCCCGGTGCTTTCCCAAAGCTGAGCGAAATTTTGTACGGCAAGTGTTCCCTTCCTCCTCTACGACGTACTTTTCAACTTTTAATAAATGAAACGAACGACGAATCTAATGTATTAACATGTCCATAAAACGCGTGATTCGGCGAGGAAAAATTTGCAAAAATTGAAAGAAGCAAAAGAGAATTTATCCCACAAGATGCATTAATTCTAACATTCTTCCAATGTCTGGCATTGTAAGTAGATACGTGGCAAATTAAGACAAGAAAATAATAGTTTTAATTACATTATCTCTCTCTCTCTCTCTCTCTCTCACGTTGCTACTACACACAGTGTACTTTCTTCGATTATTTTCATAAGATTGAAATTCAAAAACTGATTGATTCGACTATCTAAAGCCACGATCGTCTAATCGGAACAGTTCGAACGAAAAGAAATGTTAGCGAAACCACACCAGATTAACTCCGATCGAACAATGTTACACTTCCTTTCGAGTCGTTTCTCATTAAAAGCTAAGAGGTTATCGATGCACGCGAATCGGCCGAGAACGTCAAACGGATGGTAATCGAAAAGCGTGATTAAAGCGACGCCCGGCACTTCTAATGGAGAGGAAAGAAGCAAATAAGAGGGAAGAAACGACGAGACTCGGCCGTCAGTGATAGTCGCCTTCCTTTTCCCTTCTCTCGTCCTTGATGCATTACGCTCTTACCAGGGGCGGCCGCGCGAGCGTGTAATGCACGCCGACTCCTCGAAGCCGAAAAAGGAAATAAACAAAGACTCTTAACTGGAAATCAGGAATGTGAAGTGGATGGTAGTTTAAAACGATTCGCCTGCCTCCTCTTTTTCTTCCCTCTCATCGATTTCTTCTTTTTCTTCTTCTTCCTCTTCTCCTTCAACAGTCACATTCTACTCGTTCCGCCACCACCGTCTTGACCCATTCCCACAGTTCAAACTACGCCGGTTTTCTATACAGCAACGTATCTTTTCACGGGTTTCCCCCTTTGATCCACGTGCCAGTTTCGCGCGAAACTCCCGAACCTGGTGTATTGGATATTTGCATAGCATTCGTGGTCAGAAAACTATGTGCCACTGAAACGTGATCCGCATACAAATGGAACATTGAATCTTTCACTCGTTTCACCTTCTCCACGTGTATTTCTTTGCACGCGTAAGTGGAAAATTGCTGGCGAAAAGAAAAAGAAGAAGAAGAAGAAAAAAAAGAATTTATGCGATCGACAACACGTTTTTCCCGGGTGCTCGCGATCGCGTGATCTTCCGACGAGGAATGGAGGAGTAATAAATCTCCGGCGGGCGAGTCAAAGAGTACGAATGAAATTTCGGTAGAAATAATATAAGCCATTATTTTGAGAGAAGAAATGTTATAATGGGTTCGAACGCTTTCTATACAAATCATATCCGGTGATACGAATTATTTTGAAATTTCATTAAAATTGTAAGGAGATGGCAATCGTGATAACTATATTGGTCACAGTGGAGTTACGTATTGAAATTACAAAGTGTGTGTGTATATATATATCATATTTCGCAGGTATCACAACAGTGATACTAATTCAGTCATATTTGATATTTATTGTACATCAATTCTTTGCGAAGCGTTTGTTTGCAATAAATATCTCGTAATCTTCTTCTATATTATATAACTATCTATATTATATAACAAAACCAGTCATGCTTCGTTATAATGTTAATGAAATTTCGAAATATTTTATATAACATAATATATTTGCAGAAGACACTATCTGCTATCAATCTTTTTACATTTTTATTGTAAGTGTACTTTAAATCATTGGCATTGTAAATTCTATAATTCGCATTATAAATTCTCGTTTACTCGTCCACCAGAAAAATATTATATTAACTGTTTTTTGCTTGCGAAATTACGAAGAACCGGAAGTTTCAGAGTTCTTTTAATACGATTTTACAAATTCCGGATGCCAGGTGAACTTTATCAATGTATCATTGATATTACAAATAATAATAAATTTATCAACGATGTTCCCTCGAACGTTCTCTATCTATTATATATTTCTATCTTCAATATGTTACAAACAGTGATGTCAATGAATACATAACGGAATTATATTTCACAACATTTTAAAGATAAATAATTACAAGTCCCACGTCATTGTTATTCTAGTCGAAAAATTTCCAACCTCCCTATTCTGCTTTCTTTCTTTTTATTTCTCTGTAATTGAAAAATAACAAGAGAGAAGTTAAAAGAGCTAATAGCGAACCACCACGTTGCGGTGCATAGATTCAACTTTTCAAGTTTACGGTCGTGTATCAGCAAAATTGTATCAATATCAGTTAGTTCCAATTTCTGCAACAATATCCCATGACGAACGATACGCCAACGCGGACCGTACACACGCATAAAGATTCAATATCGTTCGATGGGTTCAATTGCTTTATGATGTTCCACGCAGGAGTAATTAAAGTATCCTGTGTTTTTTTATAAAAAAAAAAAAAAAAAAAAAAAAAAAAAAAAAAANTTCGTGTTACATACAATAGAATAAACAAAACAATATTTCGTTCAAACTAAGTTCTCCCTTAAATATTGCAAACTATCAATACTTCTAACACTTTCCCTAATTTTCATGTTTTTCATATTCATCTCTATTTTTTTTTTCTGCGTTATTCTACATTTCTCATTATATTTGTTACTATCCAATTTCTTTTGGAATTTTTTTTTTTTTCTTGATAATCTATAGATAGATTTATAGAATCTATAGATAGAATTATAAAGAAAATGGAATGACAAGATAGATTTATAGAATCTATAGATAGAATTTTAAAGAAAATGTAATGACAAGAGAAAAAAAAATACCTGGTTAATTGCAAAACTTGGCGTTTAATAATTGTTTTCTGATATTTTCATAATAATATATCGACGTACAGAATAGTAAAGGAACGAATAATACAGAAAATAAAATAAAATTATCAAAATGTAGATAAAAGTTACGTGCTACTTAGTATATGAAGCAAGAACAAGTGAATTATATATCATATATTTTTTGTAGACAGAAAGTCTACAAAATACAAGATAAAAAAGGAAATACAATAAAATGTATCTATCGCGTGATAACGATCTGTGAGACTCGCGTGTTTTCATGTCTATTTAGTAATTAAGAATTAATTCACACCGCAGCTTATATAATGAGAAAACGATCATTTCATAGCCAGAGTAATAAAGCACAGTTAGTAGCGTATTTACAACCTGGCAAGAGACTAGCGTTTAACTACGTTTTTTCCGTCTCATTTTGCTTCTCGCGTAGCCGCGAAACTTTGAATAGCAGCACGGACCGCGGCTATATTCGTACGGGCACGCAATTAAAAAGAAGAACACAAAAAAAGCTTTTAGTGCGCAGTAAAAACCATAAAAGGAAAAGATTACACAGTGTAATTTCGCGCAGTGGAAAGAAACGGGTCCGTTGGTACGCGGCAACAATGTACCGGCACAAAAGGAAGTGTAAAAGTGCTTGTCCAGATTTAGAACCTCAATTAAGGCTATGGAGAAGAAGAATCAATGCAGAAACACCGAGTAATCCATCCACTTCCATGGGCTGCGACAGTGACTTTTGTTCGAGAAGCATGAACGAGTAGAAATATAGAGATAAAAAACAGAGAGAAAAGAAAGTAACAGAAAGAAAAAAAGAAAGAAAGAAAGAAGACGAAAATAAACGAAATAGCTGCTGTTGCAGCGGAGTTGGCCATCGAAACTAGCGTTTCGTTTCTGGGAACGAAAAGAAAAAAATAAATAAACAATCAAAGTTCGCGATCTTCGCGTACTCCGTTTCAAATGCGTTCTGTTCGAAAGGAAGCATGGAAACTTCGCGCGATTAAAGTTCCTCCATTGCGGAAAGTTAATCGCGTGGAAAATGATTCCGTAAAATTCTCGTTTTTCTCTATTTCTATCCAGCCCCCTCCCCTCCCTTCCGGATATTTAATTTGCTTCAAGCCGTTTTAAATATTTAACCGGTGTATTGTCGAAACGTGAAGAAAAAGTGTCGTTCTTAATTTTAGTGCAGGGAGTAATTTAGCCTATTTTATTGCTTCATGCGTAATATATCAATACAAATGTACACATACTTGTTGTTAATATTTGTTTCAATATTTACTCGTTACCATCGTTCCACTAACCAAATCTACGTTTGCTCAAAATTCCCAGAGAGCGAATTGAAAAAATTCATCAGAATTGTGAAAACTTTCTCTAGTGTAATATTTGATCAGACAAAAATAAAAAAGAACTGCTCCAATTGCCTATTCGGTATATCTCGTTATTCAAATTTCCCTCAACTTTCCACGATCTGATCCATAGTCTTCGCGTCGCCATTGTTACATATTCCGTCATTCAAGGATGTCGAAACTGTCCGAGTAACCGATCGATCAAAGCGATCATCCCTTTGTTCCGAGCGAAAATCAACTACACTGAAAGAGGGAAAGAAAAAAAACGTTGTGGCACTCACCATATCCAAGCTTCCTCGACCACGAAAATCCGGGATCCGTGACACCGTCTATCCCTGCAGCACCAGTGGCATTCTTATCCCTTCATCGGAGAGGCACCATTGGAGTACACCGTTAAATCACTACACGACGCCGTCCACGTTCCACAAGACTCACGTGTCTGGTTAACTGCGTTTCTCTGGCATGTCCAAGTCGCGATACAAGCAAACACGTTTCGACAATTTGCCCCCGACGTGTCGAATCAAGTGAAGTAAACAATATACACGGCGTATTTACGACTTCCACGAACCGAAACACCATTCATATTCCAATGAAAACGACAAACGAAACAGCTCGACCAAACGAACGAATCGTATCATAGGACTTCAAGGAAAGGAAACAAATTCAACGATCGACCATGCTTCTCGCTCGAGGTCACGATCGCGAGTGAGTTTCGTTTTCGCGCGGCGAGAAGCGAAAACGACGACGCGGGCCGAGTTTTCGACAATAGCAACAGTGGATACAACGACACTCTGTGGACCGAGGATCAACGACGAGAAGCCAAGACGAACGATCGCGAGAGCTGTCGCGGTTCAACCGGTCGAACAGTCGATCACGTGGCTTCCCGGTACGTACGGCTGGCCGGCACACGCAGCTAGTCAAATCGACGACAACACCGTAACACCTTCTCGGCGATCGGTCGAGAACTGCGTTCACCACGGCTCCCCACCCGACGCTTTGGGGGCCGGACGCTCAGCGTCGCTAGCTAGACACGACGCGCGGCGTCGCTCCGCCTCCACGTGCAACTACCTGCACCCCTCTGCACGGGGGTGGCGTACCCTCCGTTGCTTCTCTTCTCTTACCCTTCTTCCTTGGCCGTTTTCGGCCGGCTCGCTTCCCGCCGCTCTTCTCCTGTTCTCTCCGCGTCTGATCGCGTCACTTCACGCCGCGTCTCTTCCCTGAGACGAGCGGAGAGAGAACCCGATCGAGCGTCCCCCTGTAATCCCGATGCCCCGGTGACCATCGGCTCTCTCTCTCTCTCTCTCTCTCTCTCTCCTCTCTTCCGATCGACTTTTACGGTTAACCGGCGATAGCGAGCGATATGTACATACTTGTTGGGATTGATGCGCTGCAAGCAAGAGAATAATTTCAGTATTTTCAGTATTTTTCAGTCAGCCTCAGCAAATATGGATTAGAGTTTTTTTTTCTTTTCTTTCTTTTTTGGTATAGGTGATGATTAGAGCGCGGATCTTTATGCATTTGTGAGGAGCACATAATCGTTCGTTTGTCTAAATTCCATTTCCTTGATCATGTTCATAAGAAATGTGAGTTTGCGCAAACAATTTATGGAAAATGGAGAAACATGTAAAACATCCAAGTACCTTTTTGTAATTAACATTAAGCATCCGAAACGTGCGAAATTGCATAAATATCCGTATTCCGATTTAGTGATAGTGAAATGAAATAGAAATAAATATACACGAAAGTTAATAAATATTGTTGAAAAGAAATGGACGAATATCCAATATTTTCACGTATGAAATTCATTAATCTCAACACAGACCCGAGAACGAAAACGCTTAGGGGAATATTGTACTTCTGAAGGAGCACCCTGTTTTTGGCAAGTGTGCAGATTCAGACACATTCGTTACGCATGCAAATTACTGTTGCATATACGTTTCCTGTGTTCACGAGACCAACATTGCAAGAAGAAACATCAAGCTCCCGCTACTTATTTCAATATCACAACTTTAGAGATGAAAAAGTATTCGCGGATACACGAACGCTTGCGACGTTGTTTTACATTTTATTTGATAAATTTCTACTTGAATCTTATGTCCGTGCGAGAAACAGATCAGAATCATTGGCAATCTGATAAGGGATATCTGTCAAGATAAACTCCGTTTTCACATTTCACGCAGTTATATACAAAAACGAACCGTGGCGCGTGTAATCGATGGAATGGCAATCTACTGTTCCACTTCGTTAATGAAACTGATATAACGTTCGAAATGAGATGCAAATGGCCCGGGGTGTGGTTGAAATGCAGATACGAGCAGCGAAGTTTTTATTTACAACCCGTATAACGAGACCGACCAGCATAATGCGTTTTTTTTTTTTTTTGGAACGGATCGGTCGTATTTCCCTTCGTTGCCGGATGTATTTCTCTTGTCACTTTCTCCCTTCCTCTTGCACTGCTCTTTTCCATTTATCAGTTCCCTAGCTGGGTGATATTTTAAAGACTTAAAACAGCGGAGATTTCAAGTAATTTTGACGTAAACCCTCGCCTTCCTCAATTTTTTTTTTTTAACGTACGTTAAATCGACCGATTTTCACATTTCCGTGAAAATGAATTATGGAGTTTAAATTTATTCGTCCCCTTCCCGTTTCCTGCCCCTTTGTTCTACATACCATTTTTTTTACGACCTGCGTGAAATTCCTTTTTTCCCCTTTGCCTCTTATTTTATAACCTGGCGTTCGTAAGGATCTTTGGAAAAAGAAACGAAAAGCGCAATTAATCCCTAGATAAAGAGATAATACGAAAGCTTTACGTGGAACAATAAGTTATGGACTAAGACTACGGAGAATTCAGTTGAAATTTTAAAAATAATATTAAATTTGATTAAAAGGCTGCAGATTCTTGTACATTCATTACATGCAAAAATACATAAAACGTCAAAATTATTATAATTTAATTTTCATTTTATTAGTGATATTTATCGAAGCAAAGAGATGCATAAAAATCCACGGTCTACTGATTAACATTAACACATTTTCCATTCAACAAAACGACGAACAAGAAATCAAACGTTTTCGGTCGTCAAATCTATCGATCAGAATGAAGGACGAAAATCATCCAGTATCATGGGAATCTTTCTCGAGGCATCTGTGTCGCGGTGAATTAGAGTTAAAATGCTGTATCTACATTTTAGACAACGCATTACGGGGCCCGGCCGTTTTCACGTGACAAGGAAGAGAGAATTGAACGGCGGATAATATTTGAGTTGTCGAGACCATCGAGCTTCGACGTGATGGAGATGAGGATGAAGGCGGTAGGTTAAGTGGTTAGGAAGACGGTGTTATCCAAGTAATGGAATAAAAACACTCGACCTCGATGTCATCATCATTGATCTGGGAGGCATTATGTTTCACCTCGTCCACCAGTGAGCAGATACGTCAAAAATTCCACTGAAAGCCCTCGTCTCTTCGTGTTTTATGAAAATAATAAATGTATCTATCAGGCGTAGGAGCCTGTTAACGATCTGGGCATTATTTAACGGCTTTATCAGTGATTGTTAATTGACTTATTGAACGAGCCAAAAATTTAAGTGCACGTTAAAATACATAGATCTTTTAATATCAATAATGATTTCCTCTAATATTATAACATATAGTATATAAAACAAATTTACATTAAGCTATCATTTTATACATTGTATAAAAAAGTTACAGTCAACAAAATTTATATCCCCTACCTAAAGACCATTAGAAGGTGATATTTTGTAAAGTAAAGTAACCGACGAATGCATGGAATAAAATGCCTCTTAAAGAGGAAAAGCTAATCGAAACGTAGTAAAAGTTGACCAAAGGACGCGAATGTATCGGTATTGAAATTACCGAGAATCAACTCGTAGAACGGCGTAAAAATAGAATGTTCGGTTTCATTAATCTGCACAATGCCAGGCATATACGTAGGTGCGGGGAAATGGTACGTGTTTCGCAGTCCTTTTATAGATCCGTGACTGCTTTCGATACCGTATACGCCGGACTGTAATTAGTCTGTAGGACTGGATCCAGCTTTCAATGGACCTTCAATGAGCACTACTAATGACGACCGGATGACGCATCCGGAATGCCTGTTTAAATGATAGTACGCTAATCCAATGGCAAGCATTTCGCTTTTGCGCCTATCATCAGATACATCTGATCTCGCGTTTCAGTTAACACCAGTTCTTTCTCGTTGCCTCGTCTAATATGCATCGCGTGCCGTAATCAGTCCAAAGAAATCAGGAGAATTTTTTAATAGAAGTACATTCGCAATGACGAATCATTTTTCTACAACGCGCTTGATATTCAACAATTTTCCTTTTTTTCTCGATCGTAATTTTCTGATGATTCTATTCTTTTTTTTTTTTTTTTGTTTAAATTATATTCTCGAAAATGCGAATTTGCACAAAAACCCGCAGTCTAGATATGAAAGATATGAAATCATCTCGACCTCAGAAATTATAAGTTACAAGGAGTGCACCTAATGTACCGATTAATAAAGAAAGTTTGAGAGGCATTTCACTTGAAGTTTAAAGTCATTAAAAGTTTAATACATTCCGTATGGAGGGGGTCTGAAAGAATTACAAAAAGTGAAAGGATCAAGTGATCGAGCTTGTTTTTGTACATCTCAACAATAGTTGTCCTGTACAATTTTTTTTTGAACTATCTACGACGAATGACAAAATGGATTTTATTCCGACATGCAACTGTACACCGAAATTTGAAAATAACGTGAGAATCAGCAGCCTCTAAAGTTTCCGAATCGAGGAGCTCGCAAACAGAATTACGTTACTTTTACTCTGCGACGGAATTCGATCATTCCTCGTTCGATTTTCGATAACCTGGCGATGTTTGATCTAATACTAGGTTGGATTTACGTATGAAAGATATAGGAAGCAGATCGGAGGGGAATACGAATTTCCGCGCGATCCCTGGCCGAGAAGGAGGACTGCGAAAAGAACACGAAAACGTAAACAGTGACTTAAATCACCGTACACGCCTCGGGGAAAGATCGAAACACGGTGTACGTCGAAAGGATACCTCGGCGAACGTGGCGGAATGATGAGGTGTCGCGCCAGAATAGACAAGAAGGACTTTCCGGTCCGCTATTCCATCCCGATTCCGTAATCCATTCCGGATACCAACGGCATCCTGCTCCTTGCTTCCCTCCCTCCCCCCCTTTCTTTTTTCGCCGTCGTCGTCCTCCACCAATCGGCCGGCGAGGACGCTTCAGGACACGATACAGGACATCAGTCTTTTCTGTCTTCGCTTCGTTCGGTAGCTGCAGGATTCCACCGAGAAATTCCACGCTCGATTCGCCCTTCTTCACGTTCAATACAACACGCCGTTCTCGGGTTCGCCGCGCACCGTGTCCTGTTTTTCTTTCCTTCCTTCGGCTTCCTTCTTTCCTTCCTTCCTTCCCTCGGTCGTGAAATCCTCAATATTCAGATATTCCTTTACGAGAGAGAAGACAACCGAGGAAGAAGACAAGCCAAAGCAGGAAAAAGAGAGAAGGAAAGAAGGCGAAGAAGCACGAACCGAACAACAAGATCAGGACGACGAGAGAAGTAAGGAAAAACGAGGGAAAGCAAAAGAAAACGAGCAGGTGTGGGTGATCGGTAAAACGAAAATATGAAGCGAACAAAACGGACGACAGAGGTGGGTCGTGCAATGGAAACGAAGACTAAAATTAGAATAGAAACGGAGACTGAGAAAGATAGAGAGAAAGAGAGAGAGATCGAGGCCATGGGAAGCGGTAGAAAATCGAAAAGGTGGTTAAACCAGGAAACGGTGAAACGAGCGAGAGAGTCAGGACAGCTACTTGCGAGAGGTTGGGTGTACACCGGGGCTCGCATTCCAAGCAGACTTGGTGAACCGGGTTCATTATTTTCTCGTTATAAGTTTCTACAACTCGAGCTTGTTGTCGTAACGCTGTTAACGCGGACGCGTCGCGAATTGTTAAAGCGGCTGGCGAACGATCGGCTGCCGCGCGTATATATTCGGCGGCTTCCTTAAGCCCCGCGTCACGCGCCGCCCTACCCACTTCGCTCCTTTTCATCCTGGCCTCTGCTCAACCGCCGCTCTCATCCCCCAACGCCCATCCCTCGCTCTACTCACCCTTTATCCTCTTCTTTTTTCGTTTATTAATAAACGAGCCACTGTCGCTTGTCTCTCTCTCTCTCTCTCTTTTCTTTTTTTTCACTCCTCCCTCTAGCCTCCTCTCCTATGCTCTCTCTTGGTTCCCTCCGAGGCCAAGGAGATGAAGAAAGACGGAAAAGTATGAACGAAAGGACGAAAGAAAAAGCTAGCAGTGACACGACGAAAGGCCAATACTTGTCTCGTTGTTCCTTTGCGATACCCAGCGAAATTATTGAACAAACCCGGTAACTTGATGTACTCCCTTCAACTTGGTCTCGAACGCGGCGAAACGATGCCGTTGAAACCAGTGTCTTTCGTAAAGCGTTGCGTTCGACGATGTCATTTTAATAGTGACTTTAATTATACTCTTTTCTACTCGCCACCGGTCAAAAAATGGCGACAATTGATAACCAAAATATTCAAGATTCGTACCAACTTTGTGTACCGAAAATTAAAATCGGAGCGACGCATAGCTAACCTAGTTATGCAAAATAACAAGTTTTAAACTCAAACTGTAATTGGAGAAGTAGGATCAATTAATTTTTTCATTAGGTGGTTGCCGATTGATACAAAATTCCACTTGATGCTCGGATTGATGAGAAATATAGAATACCAATAAACCAATACCAATGAGAGTCATTCGACAATGGCAAAAGAGTTATAAACAAATCGTTGGAGAATTGAAAACGTTGAAACGGCGTTGGAAACGAAGCCAGGCGATCCGATTCGATTCAGACGGTACAAATGAGTGGAGCGATATTAAAATCTACGCGGGCAACAGATGGGCTCTGATAGCTTTACGATGCTCGAGCCAATAACGAAAATCATTAAATTAGCTTTAACCGCCGGTGCACGGCGTACTGTTAACAGCGTACTAATTTTATTATTTAGTAGTGGCATAAAAATCCTCGAATTCCCTTCTCCTGCAATTCCCGATGCAATTTACAAGCATTCAAAGTAATAAGTTCGTCCGTTTGGCTACGTTTTACCTCGCTATTACGTTTACAAGCGTACTAATATTGCATACCGTGGCGACATTCAAAAATCAGTTTTTTCCTCTGTGTAACCGTACATTCACGAAAGAGATGCATATTATGAAGAATAAAACATACCTTGCGTTGTTTATGCAAAAATCCACAGCAACGGGGGATATTTTCTCTTTTTTTTCAACAATATGATTAACGTTATTTCTACGACGCACTTTCAAATATAAACGGCGACAGCCATATTGCGAACAGCTCCCCCACCATAGATTTGGCGCCAATTTTGATTTACCGATCATCGGTAACATGACGACCTATAAAATTTTTTACGAATCGAACAGGAGACAAGACAGCAATTAGTATATACCTCGTGACGAGTATGTACCACCACAGACAAGGTATGAATAGACATTGCATTACCATGTATTTTTTCGGCCGATAATAAAGTCCTATCATTGACTAAATTAGTCAATGGTAAGATGCTTTAGGTAAGTTCATTCATATACCTCGTCGGTGTTCGTGCGTACTTCGCCTAACCACAGACGATATATCTCGTCTGTGCCTGGATCAATGTCGCAGAAATAATATTCATCTGACTTCAAAAGATGGCACTACTAGATACGCTTAATGCTCAGAATGTAGATATGTTTTCAGTCAGTTTTATTCTTATCACTGCTTCACTTCAAAATTTTGTGAATTATTATTAAAGAAGATACATTTTTAACATTTTTCAAACGGAACTCAAAACAGATTTCATTCTTTCTTCGATGTTTAATTTTTAAGTGTGTCGATGAATTACGTAGATGAATTGTGTAGTCGTATATGAGTAACAATATATAATATATACGTACGTAACATCTAATTTATCTCATATCACATATGAGATTCGCATGCTATACGCGTTAATATAATTTATTTGTAACTGCTTCTATTTATCGCACGTTCAAATGATGATAATGCTATCTTAAGAAGTATCAGAATCTTTTAGTTTTATTCATTTTGTAGAAAGTGCACGCACTTTATTCAAAGTGTTAGCCCTTGAACGCGCTAACTTGAAAGATACTGATATTTGACAATATATAAATAATGTGTTTATTAAGGTGTTCCTTACGGTCTGGTGTAAAAATAATCCAGTATGCTTCTAGTGTCAAATGTAAATCATCTTACACGTTAGTATTTAAAAATTATTTATGAAATTCAATATGTTAACGACTCTGCTAACGATCTGTGATGCAATTTTTGCAGTAGAATTTTTTTACGGGAAAAATGTAAACTGTTTCCCAATTTCAAAAACATATATATTTATTTCAAAAACGGGTTGGAAAATTTTTTAAGTTCTTTTAAGTATAAAAAAATTTTGATCTGTACAATGAAGACAATTTTACATAGTTAATAAAATATACAACAGTTAATAAAACGATTTATAGAAAAGCATTAATGATCTTGTAATCATATAACTTTTTATTCCCGTTATTTCATATTTTTATTTTCATTTATCAATATTTATT
This sequence comes from Lepidotrigona ventralis hoosana, assembly GCA_002806875.1. NCBI lineage: Eukaryota > Metazoa > Arthropoda > Insecta > Hymenoptera > Apidae > Lepidotrigona > Lepidotrigona ventralis. The sequence goes on from NIPQ01091389.1 coordinate 42,021, forward strand.
TCTAAAATGCAATATAATATTTCTTTCATTATTTTTAAACATATTAATTAAAATAATTGACTAAAATATTCAATTTAATTGAATATTTCGGATAAGTAAATATCGTTAATATTTTGATATTTATACCTTAATTAATATTTAGAAACATGTTACCACCGACGTATGTCGAAGGTTTTCATGATTTGGAAGCTGTTGAAACTATGGAATATAGACCTCTTGGCAAAACTGGATTAATGGTCAGCAAATTATCACTTGGTGGCGGACCATTTGGTTGCCACTATGGGTTAGTATTTAATTTTTATTTAAGATTTAAATAAAATTAATCTAAATTTAGATAAAGGAATTTAAAAATATGTTTATAAAGATATCTTTAGTGTTTAAGATTATCATAATTTATGTACTTTTATATGATAGTACGTATGACGAAAATGAAGCAATTAACGCGATACGTCAAGGAATAAGACAAGGAATTAATTATATTGATACCGCGCCATGGTATGGCCAAGGTCAATCCGAAACTATCATTGGAAAAGTAATTCTATACCTATTTTTTTACGCTTTATGATATATGTATATGAGAAAAACTTTTTCAAATTTTTTTAATTATTTAATTCTAGGCTTTGAAAGGCATTCCACGTAAAGCGTATTATATCGCGACAAAAGTCGGACGATATGAATTAAATTACGAAAATATGTTTAATTTTTCCAAGGAGAAAACTAGAAATAGTTTTCTCAATAGTTTAGAACTTTTAGGCCTGGATTATGTTGACATCATACAAGTGAGTACAACTAATTTTTTATCATGTATTTTATTTATCAATTCGTAACATTTTTTACAGGTTCACGACATCGAATTTGCCCCAAGTTTGGATATAGTAATCACGCAAACACTACCAGAACTATCAAGACAAATTGCGGATGGCAATGCGAAGTACATTGGTATCACCGGATATCCGGTATCCATTTTAAAGGAATGTATCGAGAAAAGTAATATTAAAATTTTTTGCATACTAAGCTATGCAAGACATACATTAATAGATAACACTTTGTCTGAATATATACCATTTTTTAAGGTAGTATTTAATAAATATCTGTAGTTTTAAAAGTAACATCTATTAAGAAATTAAACAAATATATCATGGTTTTTAGGAACATAATATTGGTATAATTAATGCTTCTGCGCCATGTATGGGACTTTTAACTAATAAAGGTCCACCAGCTTGGCATCCCAGTTCAGAACAAACAAAGAAAATATGTGCAAATGCTGCTGCATGTTGTAAGGTATAAAATTTCAAATGTCTATACAATATACATTATCTTTCAAGTAAATTATACAATATACATTATCTTTATTTATAAGACAATGAGAACTGATTTTTGCAGGATCATGATGTGGAATTAGCTAAATTAGCATTATGGTATTCTATGCAATGTAAAGATATTGCCACATATTTAGTTGGAATACAAAATTTAAAAGAGTTGTATATGAATCTCGATGTTGTAAAAAATGGCATCACCGACAAAGAGAAGAATATACTTCAAGAAATTCAAGAAAAGTAAGTATATTATTAAAGTCGATAGTTCCTAATTACTAGTTAATGATTATTTTATTATTATTAAGTAATTTAATAATAACAAAGATTTTTTTATCCTATCCAATTAAAACGGATTATGAAAATAAATATAGAATATATAAAAGTCTTATTTCAGAGAAGATATAATATAATAGTAAATCTTTTTAAATGAATTTTGCATGCTATATGAAATCAATTAATAAAATTAATTAATATTTTTAATTGCTGATTCATTCTATGAATAGGACAACATTATACAAAATTATGCATTTAACTCGAATATGAAAATTTAAATTAAATTAATATTTCTTGCCCTATCACTCTATAAACATTGTACAAAATTTTTCAATTTTTTTTATGTAGAATATTACTTTTTATGTAGAATACTATTTTATGTAAAGTTTGCATATTTAAAAAAATATTCATTGTGTTCTATGTGTCAATAGTTCCCGTTATCAAAGACTTTTAAAGTGTCTGACATAGGATAACATCCTATCTACTACATTTTTATGATACATAGGTTTCCAGACTTTTCTATTATGCTCTAAGTTAACATGAATTTGGTGAGTTCCCAATAATTAAAATAAAAGTTGTTACTTAACAAATGTATTTGGCCCCAAAACAATAACTCAATGGTAATTGGTGATATATAAAATAATTCTATATTTTTAATAATTCTTATATATTTGTGCACAAAATTTGAAAATCCAAGATAAAAAAGAAATTGGAACCTTCTTGTAATAAAGTTATGTGTAAAATGAAAATTTTACTTTCCTTTCTTTCAGATATCCTTTACTTTCTTTCAGATATTTACCTAAAGTAACAGAAAACAATTGGGAAGGTAAAGAACTTCAGGCATACTGGAAACAAATGAAAAAGTGAGAAAAATATATTTTTTTACATATAACGTTATTACATTGTTAATATCACGTTCATATCAGTAACACGTTAAATGCCAATGTATATAATACATTTCTTATTAAAACTATATTTTCAGTACTTAATTTTAAATACAATGTATTTTAAGAGAATAAACTATAAATGCAATCATTAGATATGTCTTGGAAAATGTTAGACTTATAAAATGAGAATTCGATTCAATATTTAGAAAAATATTGGATTTGATGCTTACTTATTAAGCATTGATCTGCTATAAACTGGAGGCACATAATCATCTTCACCAGGCTTAATCTGATATGTCAATTCATACATCAACACAGTTATAAGCGAACCCAAAATAGGTTTATGATACATTTGTTGCAATTCGAAACCTTTCTTAAGACACAATTCTCTCCCAGCTTCTGTATATTCTGAGGCAACAAGATTAGCACAGCTGTAACCTTCATCAATAGCAAATTGCACAGAAACATTGACAAGACAGGAAGCTATTCCTTTTCTTCTATATTGCTCATGTACATATAGCCTTTTGATCCATGCGCCTTTATCTAATCTATGGCTTTTACATAAGGCAACAGTTCCTACAATTTTCTTAACCTGAGATGAAATATCAATGTTTGAATTACGGAATTGTTGTTCTGTCATTAAGTTGTATTGTACATTCTTTGGATCATGTGTCATCAGATAAGGTTCAAATGCTTCAGCAACCCAAAAGCATGAAAAGGCATTAGACATGTAAATCCTGTCATAATAAATGAAGAAGCTTTTATGTTGATATTTACTTTCATTTAAAGTACTTTGTTTTTATAATACAAATTTTACAGACTATTTTATTAACATATCCTAATTATGAAAAAAAATTTATAACTTTGATATTGATTTTTAGCATTATTTAGCATTACTATTAAATAATGTGTAAAGAAAAAACAACTTTTACCTTGGTATGTTAGAAACTTCTTCACTTACTTCCATAGTTTTCGCAGTGAAAGCTATATAAGTTCCAATATATACCAAAAAAATGACAAGAGGAATAACTAAAACACAAACAGTTAAAGGCAATCCAAAAAAAATAAACATTATAGCGGCAAACAATATCATTAATTGAAAAGTCAATTCTTTAAATACAATGCCAAAAAACGTTGAACTTAAAGAAGACATTATGCCTGCTTTCACTAACTCTTTACAATTAATTTCATCACCCGGCTTATAACTTCGTATTACTACAATGTGGCTCATATTGTAAAATAATTAATTATTTCACTTTATAACTTTTATACATAATTAACAAACGAAATACAAATCAAACATAAATAAACATATTGTGAGGTTATGATTTCGATATTCTCGCCATCTGCAGCTAATACTAAACCAAATTACTATGTATATCCGTAGATAATTAATATTAAGCATTTTTTAATATAATATTTTATATAATATACATAAAGGAAATCAGTAAATATTTATCTTTTCGATATTGAGTTATTGTATAATAAAATCAGTCATTAATGTACTCAGATATTAACCTTAATTATTTGAAATTACAAGAATTGAGAAAATAAAAGAAATACATTACTTTTTATTATTTAATTATTTTATATATATTTTTTGCAAGAAGAAATATGTCGTGTTGCTTGCACAATTACTTGCTTCTTTTATTTTATAATGAACTCTTTTATCATACAATTTACTAAATTAGTTTGTAGACCTTATAATAAATGACATTATTATAAAAAATTTCCGACAACATTTTTTAGTAGTATAAATTATTAAATCTTCGGCATTATCATTAAATCTTTTTTTTTTTCTTTAAATTGACAATACATGAATATGCGCCTTTAGGTTAGTAGGAGAGTCAGCGTTCAGCCATTGCGACTCTACTCTAAAGACGCGTTATACGCGAATAATCTTCTCTACTTCGTTTAATTAATTAATTAACGGAATTATTATTTTTTCCTTCAGTATTTTCTGAAGTATCTGATAAAACGGTGATAATCATGAGTGACCGGCCAAGTAATGGTGAATACAAGTATCAAAGGGAAGAAATTGTCGATTCGAAGCTAAACATTGTCGCAAAGGACCGTGATGAAAAGGAACATCAAGTTGACAAAGCCGGAGAATATGTCCGGGAACTTTTACAAGAAAAAGTTGAATTGGATTCGCAAAAATGGCCCAATGCAACCAGACTAATTGATCAGGGTAAATATGATTGTTGTTCTATTGTCGATATTCATTATTTTTTTTTATCATCTATATCATTTTCAATGGCAGTGTTTATTTTTTCTATTGCAATTATTTGTGTTTATTTTTGTTATTGCAATTATTTGCCATGCGGTATTATTTGTTGAGTTTGTTGGATTGAATTCGAATTGAATAAAATATTTAAGGTTAGACTGTCGAATAAACGGAGAACAATTCGCAATTTGTTATTTAATTCGTTATTAATTTAATATTGTTTGTAATATGTAGACAAATTATGTTACATTTGTTAATATGATAAACAATGAATAAAAATTAAGTATCAAGTATTTTTGTAGTAAATAAATTTTACAAAATACGGATGCATTTAGTGTAAGGAGTCATTAAGGTGAATTTTAATTATTTATCTTATTTCATTTAAATATACAAATTAATTTTTTTTAACTTTTCTTCAATCTGCGTATTTTAAGCATGCATTCAAAGCATACATTAAAAAATATACCATTAACAATTTATGAAATGCACGAGTTGAATTATTATAGTTAATGTATGTATTTTATAATTTGTTATTAAAATTTTTAGCGTTTTTCAGTTTGTAATTTGTAATTTAAATTAGTGAATATTAACAATGTATATGTACCTATATTGGCAATTTCTTGATTATAAAAATAAAAAATACATTTTTGATGTTATTTATTCTTAAAAATTATATCATTATTATGTAATCAAGAATAATTGCTTTGTTCTATAGAAATTCAAAAAACTCAAGCCATTGGCAAACCAGTAAGAGATCCAAAATATGTGGATATTTATCGTGAAAAACCAATTCGTGTTTCGGTCAAAGTATTGGTCCCTGTCCGGGAACATCCAAAGGTAGTAGTACTTTATAAGTGTTCCTAATTTAAATAAATATGCGACCGATAAGTTATATCTTGAATTCATTTGCAGTTCAATTTTGTGGGAAAACTACTGGGACCAAAAGGTAATTCTATGAAACGTTTACAAGAGGAAACAATGTGCAAAATGGCTGTATTAGGAAGAGGATCCATGAAAGATCGCCAAAAAGTACTTTCACATTAAAAATCTTGAATCCTGAATTCTCAAATTTTCATTTGATTTAGCAATTGTTCTGAAGTTTTTCTTTTTGAAATTATTCAAATTTATCAATATATATATATATATATATATATATATATAAAATTAATATATTAAATATATATATATATAATATATTAATATATATATAATATACTATATTATATTATAATATTATATTACTATATTATATATTATAATACTATATTATGTATATATATTATATACTATTCTACTGCTTCACTAAAATTCATCTTCTATTTTTTCTAGGAAGAAGAATATCGCATGTCTTTGGATCCAAAATACGCGCATCTTTCGGACGACCTTCATGTGGAAATAACAGCGCTTGCACCTCCGGCAGAGGCTTATGCTCGTATTGCATTTGCATTAGCCGAAGTTCGGAAATATCTTATTCCCGACAATAACGATAACATACGTCAAGAACAAATGCGCGAAATGGAAATGAGTATGGCAGACGAACCAAGTGCTGACGACAGAAGACCATCCGTCAGAGGAGTACCAAGTGGTGGTGGAATATTAAGGCCAACCGCGAGACCAACAATACCTCGCTCTTCGCGAGGTTAGTGATATTTTTTAACTATCAACTATTTGTTTGCCTTCAAGCGTTACGGTAAACAAATTAGTTTCAAAATATGATACGATTTCTCAGCTTTTTTTCATTTTAGCGGCGATACTTCCACCACCTTCGAGCCGAGGACCAATCTCACGTCCCGTGTCAGCAAAAAGCAAAGTGTTCTCGATTTTAGATCGCGCAAGAGTCGCGATGGATCAAAGTTATGGGTAAATTTTAAATTAAATTAATTATTCTAATTAAGTGAATGTGATTACAAATGTACAATGCTATATCACATGCAGCTATGAGACTGCTACTCCACCTCCGAGTAATCGTGTTGGCTCTCATCATGATTACGATTATCACACATCAGGAAGCAGTAGCAGCCGATACGGAGACCGGCATTACACATCGACGTCGGGGTAAGTATAATTGACAATTTTTACTAATTTTACTAAAAGGTTAATTCTTCGAAAATGTTTTTATTCGCAATAGTTCATCCCCATTTTATACATTTACATTATCAGTCTCATTTCTTAATGTATCACTTGATACAAATTAATGAGGTAAATACCACAAATATATAATAAAGTTTTATCAATGAATATTATGATTACGAACATTATGACTGCTATTTTTTATATAGTAGCTCATAAAAAGTATATATAATACTAAAATAATGATTTAAATATTTAAAATAAAAAAAATAATTAAATATTTAAAATAGAGAAGAATGATTAGAAATGCACACGCGTAATACTTTTAATCTATCGTATATCGCAATCGTAAAGTTAAGTAGCAACGCAAAACCAACACTTTTAAAACAATTTAAATTTTACGTACACACGGCTATTTGCTTTCGAGATTGCCTTCATTATGTTAAGCCCAATAACAATTTGCAGTTTCGTTATCTATAATGTTCTTACATAATCACATTTCCCTGTTGTGCAACATGATTGGCCTCTCACAAACTTGATTCACATGTACTCAGTTAATTAGGAGTATTTTTTTTTTTCTATCATTATTATGGGACATACATATTCTATGAAAAAACTGTAGGTTACTCCGTTTTCAAGACGTTTTATTTTCATTTAATCTTCCTTCCTATGTTATTAAAATCTTGAAGCTTAATTTACTTATTCACTCGAATAAGAATGCATTTGAAGAGATGTCACTTTTCTTTTAGAATATTTATTAATGTCGTATAATTTAATAAGTTTTAAAAACTATTTTCGTTAACTGTACACATTAAAGCTCTACTTATTTCCATAATATGATAATTAATATTTCTGTTTTTTCATTAATCAATTTTGTTTTCATTGATCATTTAAAGTTCTATTGATTTTCTTTTGAGATGTGCACAAGTTTGCACGAATTTGGAAAAATGTAGTTCCTTAATGTGTATTGTACTTTTATACATCATTTAGAGATGATATGTATCGTTCCTCGAGGTACACAACATACGAGTACGAAGATGATACTGTTCCGCATTCTTCGCACAACTACTATGAAACATCAGAATATCCAGGTAACATACTTATCATTCTACATCGTTACTACTTTTTTTTTTTTTAGCATAAAAATTTAACGCGTAATTAAACAGAAATTATCGCGAACATACACGCATGTGTGATATATTGGAAATTAACATAATAGCAGTGGGATTAAACCATTTTAATATCTAAATTATACATAGAAAAAGTCCCTGATTTATTATTCATAAAAATAAATATTTTGAATCAAACAAAATAAAAAGTTTGATAATATAAAAATTTTAAATAGAAATTTAAATACTCTTAGAAGTTTAAAAAAACATTAATAATTATTTCTTGTAACTTTCCGAACGATTTATAACAATTTCATTACTCACAATAAAATCCAAACGAATTAAATGAAATAATAAGATTCATTGTTTTACAAAAATCTAGGAATTCTATATTTCTCGTACAAAATAATACACGAATAAAAAATTTAACAATATCGATTGAAACTAATTTCCATCGGCTGCTTAAAATCAAGCTGTATTTTTTTTTTCAAAATCGAATTTAAAGATTTCCCTGTAATATTCAAATACTAAATAAATACGGAATGGCTTCACATAACAATGTGTGATGTTAGCTGAATTATTCATCAGCTCATTCGCAACCATTTTTTTTTTTTTTTTTTTTTTTTACNTAAATAACATTAATGCTCCTGCTTCGCGTAGTGTTTAGTTAGGAAACTATCCGATTAATATCTTATATTTCATATACATCGTCGTGGTGGACTAATTTAATAAAAATAATGCAAATGAATCACTCCATGAAATTCGCAGAGGAATCATCAAGCCGCGCATGGAAATCGTACAAGACTACAACGACATCGGGCTCAAGCTCGCGCTACCGCAACGCCCCGTATTCACGACCTTCCAAGTAAAAATCCACTAAAAAAATCATCCAAATATTTTCTTAATTTCAATCATGTCCAAACAATTCCTGCATTCTGCAAGCAAAACAACGATCTTTCTTTTCTGACTTTATTGTTTCTCATAGCCCTAAACCGTTGACGTGTAATCTTCCTAACACACGGCGACCCATGATGCCTGCGATGCCAAAACCTATAAGCAACCGAGATCGTTCTTAAATGAAAACGGAGGCACTGAGAGATTAACGATATGTAGGTGATATTGTAATCTCTTAATAATGATGATAAAACCAAACGGGTAATTGCCATTTTTTCTTCGATTTTTTAAGGTTTTGCTCAACAGAAATAAGATCCGACCAAATGGTATTAATTAATTAACCATATATCGTAGATTTTCTCTTTTGCAACAAAATTAGCTTCGGAAAGAAAAACTTCGAATTCGCATATGCTTTCCTTGTCTTCTTTCTCTGCAATACGATTTTGTCCAAATCGTAGTGTAGTAAAGCTTATGTGCTTTTCAGATAAAATTTTTGTGGCTACTGGATAAGCGTCAGGAATACATTGGTGAAATTTTTTAAAGTATTTCTGCGATTTTAAACTGTGATCGCAAACAATCGCACTTCACAGTATTCAGCCCGCAGAAAATCTGGTTTTCTATGAAAGTATTAAAAAACGGAAAGAGAGCGAAAAAACACGTTCCTTCGAATCCTTTCCTTTTCTTGAAAAAAAAAAAAAAAAAAAAAAAAAATAAA
>NIPQ01091389.1:51610-68743 GCA_002806875.1 Lepidotrigona ventralis hoosana
TAAAATCGTTAAATAAAAGAAAAAAAAAGAAGGACATGTCAGAGCTGTGTCACATTTTTCTAGATATCAATCTTCGATGTTCTAATTTCATTTTATATGACAACTTGAAATTTTTTTTTTTTTTTGGTCAATTGAAAAATACATAACAAACTTCGTACTATGTACGTAAATGATTTTAGTTTTTAACTTTTATACATATGATCTTTTTTTTTTTTACTTTTTTTAATTTTTGTTTCTAATGATGCTTTTTAGACATTGGAAAATACATAGCTCGGACAGTCGTGTGCGTTATAATAAATAGTAATATGTGTCTAAAATAGAACAAAGTAAAATATTGTAAATGATGTTCAGTGGCAGATGGTCGTATATAAATTACTATTAAATAACTTGCACATAATTGTGCAAATGATATCGTAATTCATTTAATATTAATGTGTATAGTATTTACGTGAACAAAAAAAAAAGATAATAATAATTAAAATGACGTGTTGAAAGTTTAAAATTACATAAATAAATATTAACGAAGTGTATGTGTATAGTAACACGCGCAAAATATATGAAGTGAAAAATCATGTAACTTATTGTAAGAATAACTACATCGTTATAAAAAAAGAAAAAAAAAAATTGTAATCTTATGATCTTACAGTATGAGTGCAACAAAAAAAAAGAAAAAAAAAAAAGAAATAAAAATAATTTTTGCGTAACTTACAAACAGTTTTCCCGTTTTTAAAGCAATTATTTCTGCTATACATATCTATATGTAATTCTCGTAAACTGAAATAAATAAGAAATATAATGGCGTTATATAATAAGCTACATTTGGAAAGCTCTAAATCAAAATCTTAATTAATAGCATTATAACTTGGATGAAAAATAACGAAATATTTCTAGGATATCTAATTAGTAACATTAATATCTTCAGAGATCCGCAAAAAAAAAGTCATCAATATATTAGTAATTTTCATTTAATATATTCGTTTTAAATTACTCATGAAATGTTAAGTAATATTAAGAAATTTTGTCAAAAGCATATAAATAAACTTAATCTTCCTTAAATGTTTAAGTATATTTCAATTACGTTAATATAAGCGAGTGCAAAATTAAAAAAAAATATTTGTTATATCCACTAACACCAAACGATTACGTGTTTAAATTGTATTAAATTGGATTGATCTGGCATATTATTTAAACTTTTATTAGCAATAAACTTATGTGAAATACAAAATAGTAGTGTCAATCTATTGTTATACATATTTTTATAATTTAAGCTGATTGAAGTTTCGTTATGAAGTACTTAAAGCATTTACTTCTAACATATCTTTTCATGTATCCCTCTTAGGTGTATAGAAGAATACCGAAGGTTGCGTGGGAACACGTTTTCATGGGTTGAAATGTTTTAATCTCCTTCTGTTTCTCTGTTCAGCGGAGTTTGAAGTGCCTTGAAATTACGTGAGTATAGTTTCATAATTGTGAAATAATACATTATATTAGAATTAGTTTTAAAAGTATCGTATATCGTAATAGAAAAGGTACAATTCATATTTATCTTCACAAACAATATAGCTATTTATTTTATTTGCTGGCATAGTATTATCTCAAGACACTTGGATGAGTTTTCACTTTTTTTGTTGGTAATTTAACAAAGCAATAGAGAAAGTAATTTTATAAAAAGAAACTTAGTCAGTAGTAAAAGCATCAAATTTTTATTGGCATGCATAATTTGCTTTGTTTGTTAGTTTCATGCTAAAATCTATGAGATAGTAAGACTTTCTTTCAGGCAATGGAGTATACAAACTATGCACCACATTACATCAATCGAAGAAATGATATTTCATTGTTAAGCAGTATGGCCGGTATGGTGAATGTTAAAATATGTATTTTAAATATCTTTAAAATTTAATGTCAAAGTTCGTGATCCTTTCTACATAGTAGACAAAATTTTGAAACAGCATTTATTCGGTGTACTTTCGGTGGTATCGTAAATTGTTAGCAAGTAGAATTAAAGACAATTAATGATACATAAAATAGTTCACGAACTGATTGTAGCAATTTCATTAGATCTTCCAATTCAATTAGATCTAATTGTTAATAAATGTGATTTTTTGCTTTTTGTCAAGTCTGATTTAAAATCTATACAGTGATGTTCAATTAACTTAATATAAGCCATTTAAGTCATTTAAACCGGTCAAGCTATAAGGTAAAAGGTGTATAACGTAAGGTAAAAACCGATTGTCAAATTTATTTCTATAATATTTTAGGAATATAAATTCAACTTTACGATCTTATAGTCGGTACAAGTGTATATTGAAAATAAATAGATCGAAAGTAAGGACCTAGTGAATATTTAATTTTTATTTTGTAAGAGTAGTAAAAGTAACAAGTGTGGTTATTTTCTTAGTGTATATTTGAATAGTCCGCGCAGCGGGCAGAAGTTACAATTTTCTCCAGTAGATGACGCATGTGCAGTTGATTATCAAAATGGCGTCCGTGAACGCGGTGCGTACGAAGTTAATCGTCCTTTTTTCCCGTGTAAACATTTTTAATTAATATTTAAACGTAATATAGAAGCGTCTGAAGACTAAGTTCAAATAAGGTACCATTTCCCATCGTGTGTCAAGACGATTGGCCAAGTGAAAGTAACGCAATTTATCTTGCCGCGTTCTCTCTCTCTTCAACTGTTATAGGTACGTACTATTTGAATTTGAAATTCACATTTCAAGATTACTATAAAAATACATATTGTATACTGAAAATTTCGTGTTCTCATGTTAATTTTCAATTGAAATAAATTACTGCGAAAACGGAAACTTTTGGATACTTTTCATATTTTAAATGCTTTGAGCTCAGCTGTTTTATTTTATACCATTACAACGGTCGAATGGACTTCCGTCGCTCAAATAGTTTTGATAATTTCGTCTTTAAAAAAATCGTTTTTCAAAGTTGAGAATTTATGAGCGTAAACACTGAACTCAAAGCGCCCAATCGTCAAAACCCGCTCGAAACGATTAAATAGGACATCATACTGAACATGAGTATGTAAATTGCTTAGAAACAATATTCTTATTTATTTATCACACACCAATATACAAAAATGAACTGTATAATCAATATCAGAATATAATATACTACGAAATTCAAATATATTTAATAAAGATATATCTGAGTATCTTACAAGATTAGAATGATGCTTCAACTTGGAACAAAAATGGTCTACAACATTCTTTGCAGTTGGCACAGAAATTCTGGTAGAAAAACGTCTTTCTACGACCGCTCTAAGGATTATAAATAAGTATTAATTTACGGGATCTTAAGTCTAACGAGCCGCCTAAGTAGTTTGTGAATGAAAATAAGGGGCTCCAAGGATTTTACCACTTTTCTCCTTTTGTCTCTGTTTTTTTTTTTTTTTTTTTTTGGTTTTNTAACTAAACTCACGGCGTTGGTCTCGAAACTCGAGGGAAGATGTTCCCTATTCTTTTTGTTTGTTCCTTTCCCACTTTTTCTCTGATTTTCGGACTAAGAAAAACTGCGATTAAAGCATACGCAACGTCGTAAGGGGAGGATGTTACCATTTATCGTTTAAAATGAAATTCGTCGACGCATAAATAAAAAATCCGATGTCTACTATATTCGGTGCCGGCGCGAGCTTCCTCGAGACAAAAATCGAAGATCCGTCTCTTCTTTAAACAAAGAAAACGGAGCGGTGTTCGACGCCCTCCACGTTCACGCTAGTTATTTCGCCTCTATGAAAAAACATGGAATGATAATAGTAATTTTACGTATTCACCTTCTTTTTTTTTTTCCTTCTTCCTCCATTTCTTGCCTCCTTTTCTTGTTATCGGTTTATATCTTAGTAATATTACGATTATATCACAAGAAAGATTCAAATACTCTGTACATAATATCCCGGAACGCGAGACGTTCGATTAGGTTTCTTAATCTTACATTTACATACGCCTAAGATTTAATTACAAAGTTAGATATGTCTCAGGTTCACCTGGTATTGTACTTCAACGCAATCTCTCGTGCTTTTACTTCTGCGTTTGCTCGCTCGATCTCGTTCACCTACTCCTTGCACGAAACATCTCCGATGCTTTCGACACCTGTGTGTGTGTGTGTGTGTGTGTGTGATCCTCCTCGTTCGTAAATCCTGCGAAACGAAGAGTTCGCGAACGCGTCTGCCGAAAAACTCCGAACGGAGACTCTCTCGGCGTTTGTTCGATCCTCGGTTATCCTCGGTTAATCGCTTCTAGAAGTCGCTGGTTCTTATATCTCTAAATCTCAGTATCGTTAATTGGCACATCTCAAATGGCAACTTTCGCATTGGCACGATGAAAATCAATCCTTAGACTTTCTGTTCTCCATTTTTTTTTCCCCCCCTCCTTTCGTTTGAATTTGTCGACACCGACGATCGCGCACGCGCGAATCTTGTTCGCGTTTCCGTAAACGAAATTGGCAAAGTTATAACAAGGAGCACTAAAATACATAGCCGAAATTGCCGTTCGTGTACTCGTTAGTTAGAAATCGTTAAACTCGCCGTAGCGTCGATCCTCGATAAATCTATACGTGCAAGTTCGAAACAAACAGCCGATTGAAACGTATATCCAGATCGTCGAACGAACGTATCGTTCGACGTTGTTCAAAAGTTCTTTCGAAGGTACGTTGTCACATCGTGACAATTATACTGAATTTACGTTACAAATCTGTGATTGTTTAAGCGTGATTATTACGTGGCAAGTACGCGAAGTGGATCGACGAAGCATCGAAACGTCGTCCGAGAATTGCAACGTTAAGTAGCGATCATCGTGTGCTTGAGAGATCATAAAAAGTTTCTCGAGTGGAAAGTTTCTCATGTGTAGCTGATCGAATTGCTAATAGAAACACCCGGGGCGAGTGAAGTTCGCACGGTGCACAGCTTCAACTAGCTAGTCGAGAAGAAGATCTGTTATTACGTGGATATGGAATCGGAATGGATCGTCGATTAAAAAAAAGTTGGAGCATGAAATAGAAGTGCCCGAGATAAAACTGACTCGCGTTAAATGCGAAAACTATTTCATATCGTAAGTCTCTAATTAACTACCAGCAAATCGTTCGAAAAACTCAGTTGTCACATCGTGCCGAGTCTGAATAACTAATTCGGCGATCACCGGTGATAAATAAGCGACTGTCGGTGAACGGATCTCGTTCAGTCCCTTTTCGTGACTGTATTTTTGATTTCAATAAACCGCGCTCGGTTTGATTCTATTGAACGCGATAGATAACGATTCTAAATTAATACTTTTCTAGCCTCGGACGGCTGTTGCACCGTTCTCACCGCGTGAATTCTCACCCCCTTCCTTTGTCTGGCTTTGTCTAGCTTCGTACGAGATCAAGATCATACGTTTTTACTTTCTCATGGAAAATTGTTGAAATTCTAACGCTAATGTGAACAAAAGTTCGCGGCTGAGCCTCTAGTTTTAGTTTCTCAATTAAATTTTACGTCGCACAATATATTGCATGATAAATTAATCTTTCTTTCTTTTCCGATGAAACGAACTTGAGNTTTTAAAAAAAAAAAAAAAAAAAACGCATACGTTTACAGGAGGAAATTTGTAACTTTAACAATTAGAATCATATCATGAATATGTTGTTCTACGCGGTAGACTCAGCCAGTCGATACGAAGATGGTCGCGTAAAAGGGTTCGCAGGCGGATTCACAATCGCAAGTGCTAAATTAGAAAAAGTTGCACACGGTTAGAGAGCGATATGTCACTACGTTGACAATATTAATGCTTACGTAACGGCGTTATAATCGATACTGCGCGTATGTCGGGCGTTCGATAATGAGCAAAGAATAGCGATGCTTGAGCAATATAAATAGTCGACCCAAAAATTATACGGCGAGAAATAGAAAGATTGAGAAGTATCGCGCTTCTTTTTTTCATCGTAACACTGTGTATGTGTGCATGTGTGCTCTCGATTATCGATCGATTCGCGAGTCGTAACAGCCGGCCGCAGGCTTAGACATTCAAATCCAAATCCATGTAATTTTTGTGCATTTCGTTTTAGCATTTTTGTTCGCACGTTTGTTGAATCTACACTTTATATCTTATTTGGTTCGAAACAATTTTTAATCGTTTCGTTTTTTAAACTGTAGTTTATCAATAAAATGCGAAATTTGTAAAGATCATCGTAGATGATTAAATCGTAATGATTGCACAAACGTTTGGACTATCACTAAGGCTATCACAAATAATCATAACACGCGTAAGTATCGAATCGTTTCGCGAATAATTGCGCGCGCGCAAGAGAGAGAGAGAGAGAATCTATTAAAATAAACGTAGGAAGACGTAATGAAAGTTTCTTCAATTCTGTATTCACGACGATCGCAGATCCCGTCGAATCGATCGATACGTTCCTTCGTTCCCGTTCGATACATCCTACACGTTTCAAAACCGAACGGCAGTGAAAGAACAAACGGTAGTTATTCTTCGTTCCTATATATTTAACTCGAGCAGATTCTCGTTGTGACGCACGTGGCCGCGGATCGATCCGCGAATCGTTGATCACCTCGAGGTTTCTTCGAAACGATACACAAGTACCCACGACTCTGTTCTTTTCGTCAAACCAAAGGGAGAATGGAGCGTAGCGTCTCGTTTACATCCCACATCGCTAGTCGCTTCGACACGACCAGATTTTCTTTCGACGAACCATCGTGTTCCGAGGTTCACGATTGCACATTTCTCGTCAATTTTATCTAGAACACTTTCGACCAGCCAACCCTCGGCGAACACGGATATCCGCACGGATGTCGGGCCAACGTTTCTTCGAGTAGGCCTCTCTTTCCATTCGTTAGTTCTCTTTTGTTTCTCTTCTTCTTCTTCTTCTTCTTCTTTTTCTCATTGCTTTAGCTCTTTTTTTTTTTTTTTTTTTTTTTGATGACAATGGTAGCTGCGCGGACATGCGTGTCGTTTCAGTGGTCCACCAGAAGCTGTTCGCGGCCAGGGAAGCTCGCGAAAGCTCAGTTGTACGGCCAGGAGTGCCTGATTGAAGTGACCACGTTCGAGGTAGGCGGGTCCTCTGGGCGTCACTTCTTCATGTCGTTCATCAACGTGCCGTCCTTGCTTTTGTTCGTGTCGAGGCTCGACTGCTGACTACTTGTCACACCGCTCCCGTTTCCTGGGTACATCTTCTCAAGATGATTCAGGGACTCGCTTAGGAACTTCTGCAATCGAGAGTTTCGGTTATCTGAATGAATGTATCAACAATCGAGATGACTAGTCTAGCTTTAGGTACCTTTGTCCCTATCTTGCTTATCTATGTATGTCTTTGGTAAGTCTATTTATATTTGGCTATAGGAATTCTAGCAATGATACTTCAGTGTTAAAATTAGCAAAGAACGGAATATATTTGAAATTGCAAAAATACGCAGAATAATATATGGCCAAAGTATGGTACTCTTTAGGTTTTGTTTCACAATCGAGTTTATAATCGAGTCGTTCAGAAACCACATTGATCGGCTCTATCAGTTGGAGAAAGTTTGAAATTATTGTTAAATTCATAAATTGATCTTGGAATTTATTATTCTTCATGCCATCTTCTTACAACGAACAAATGTTATTCATCTTAGAATGAATAGATTCATTTATCATAAATGATTGTTTCTTTTTTCTTTTTTTTAAATTCTGCGCTCATGTAACGAGTGAAATCTGATAACAAGCTGGTCATGTTTGCTTCCGAGTGGTTCAATCGTTAAAACACGAGCAATAGAATTTCAATCGGTACCTGTATTGCCGTAAGAGCGGCTACGATTGCGGGACTTCCGAATCCGTGTGATATGAGAGAGAAATGCGTTAGGTGTCTCTGTATGCTTGGATCGAGGATATGTTGCGGCCGTGTGTTGCACAACGGCGATCTGTCTTGATTCAAAAGATCCATCAGCTCTTTGGTGATTTGTCTGGAAAAAAAAAAAAATAAATAAACGAAAATTAAAAATTCGAAAATTTTCGAATAGATCCGAGCGCCGTCACGTACGTAGGCAATTGTAATTTCATTCCCTTGTTCGCGACGAATTTCGATTGAACGCTCGAGCAATCTCGATTATCTCTAATGTCTATCGCCATTGTTCGCGTGGAAATAAATTCTTACTTGGTGGCATGAAGAAGTTCTTTCCTCCTGTAGGAATCTTGCGGTTCACAATGCTGCCGACTGAGGTATTCGGCAACTTGTTTCGCAGGGAATTCGGTTTCGCAGACATAGCCGAAGTCTCTGGCAAGGTGAATGGCTTCTCCTGTAAGAAAAAAAAAAAGAAAAAAAAAGAAAAAGGAGAGAAGACAAGATATAAAATGCCTTGATATTCGAATTACGGAATTTCGAATTACGCAACCACGCCGATCGTATGGAAATATATACGAATTTTTTGTCGCTCGTTTACGACGGCGAACGGAGATAAAATCTTCTTGATCGGAACTTACAAATTTCATTATTCATCTGCCTTCATTAAAATCCATTTACTGCACGATTCTAACGCGCGTTGGACTTTATGGGTTATTTCAAACGCGTTTCTAGATAGGGTAATTGAGCATCGAAAACGATAGAACAAGTAAGCATTTTCAAGTTCTTATATTGTATATTGCAATTCGAGGTGATACTTGCAGTATTCTCACAATATGATGATTTTCTTAAATCGATTCAATGTATTATTAATCAATTTAGATATTTCATTATTTATTCTTAAGATCTAACATGTGTCAAGTATACAAAAAACGTGTTTCCAATATCCTTTGTAAAAACTTTTAAAGATTTATCTCTGTGGCAAAGTTACTCTGTATAAAAACTACCCACTCTATTTAATCGCCGATGAAACGAATTCTCCGGGTATTATCTCAGTCTTAAAGTCAATAATAAGAATACATAATACATATGTTACGAACCTAGGAATACGAAAAGCTAAGAATACTTCGATTTTAAAACAAAAACTGAACGTAAAACCATGCCGCGCGTGCCGCTTGCGAGATTGCTGCCCGCCGGAGGAACGAACTAATTTACGATAATGAAACGGCATACGTGCTTTCTCTTCAGCACGTGGTCCGTTTCTCCCCTTTCGGAACAATTCCCTTCGTCGATCGGCACTTCTCTCTCTTTACTCTGTGTTTCTCGTTCCAGCCTCTCTGTATTCCTCGTTCTTTCGCTTTCGTCGTCGATGATGGCTGGGTAATTAGGTACGTACAGGCACGGTCTCGTGCAAGATGGGAACGGACCCGCTGGGCGCTATTATCGACAACCGGGCAAAACCACCCGCAGGCCTGCCGGGTTTCGGCGGGTTTCGAAGAGATCGAGAACACTGGCCCGAGAGCCACCTGCAGCTAACGAATTATCCAATTTCGTGGGACTCCGGCGTTTCTTCCTTTTCACGCGGTTGCAAAAGTATGCAAAATGCTTCTGATAATTGCCTCTTCGTGTTACCCCTTTTCTACCGCCGCGCTGCTGTTTTCGCTACGTTCCAACGAAAGCCTTTAGTCCACTGCTGAGAGAGACTTGATTTTTAATTCTCTCGAGCTACTGGAATTGCCTTTTCTTTTTTTCTTTTTCTTTTTTATTTGGAATGACTGAGTCTTTGGTCTTGTTGAGCTACTGTTATCGAAATTAATTTTTGACTAGGCCGAGCTATTGGGACTGATTTCGTCGAGCTAAGTAATTTTTATTTTCGACAAGAGTCGCTAAAATTCTATCTAAAGTGTTTTTAGTTCTGTCGAGATCGAGAGTGTCAACTTTCTTAAATTAAGAGGTATTAAATTAGAATTCGTTTAATGGAACAATTTTAGACGACACTGTGCGGAAGACAAATTACGAAATGTTACAACATATTTCTATTTCGATGTGCAGCGCGAATTCCGTGAAACAAATGAATCGAAAATCTTACAAAATCGTTTCACTACCAATGGAAATTTATATAATGCCTTGTAATCTCAATCACGGTGAAACGTCATTTCAAAAATTATACGCACTTGCTGCAGTGTTCAAAGAGACCTCCTTCTATTTTTTTGAAGAAGCATATATCTATATATAAAATCGTAATCATGCTCGTCTCTTTTGAAACCATCGGCTGACGTCCGTTACAAAATTACAAAATTATTCATCAACAATTAATCATCTTCGTGTAAGTTTTCTATTGGAATTTTATAAAATTTCGATAGTAACATTTGTTTCAAACGCAATTCTCATTGTCGGAGAAAAATCACATTAATTCTGAAATGACTGAATATGCATGCATATCGAAAATACACAACGCCTGTACAAAGAATTCCTCGTTGTAAATTTCATTACTGACATTTATAGCCTCATTCCCAGTCGCTTTTTGAAAACATGCAAAATGCACGGAGTTAATTTCCTATGAAATAAAACGTGCATTGACTGATCGAATGTTAAACTTATCAATGGATTTACTGGATGGATTTCACGGTCTCGATTATTTTTCGATTAACGTTCATTCTTCCGCAAGGATAGCTAATACAATAGCGATGAAATATTTCGGTATTGTCGATAACCACCATGTAGATTCTACTTTACAGCAGCGTAGACGCGTGTAAGCCGGGAAGGATCGATCTTTGAACGAAGCCTGAATTAAACCTCATGTCGTCGAACATCGACGATCTAATCGCGAACGCAAGTCGCGCGAGTTTCTGCACGATGCACGTACAAAGTGCAACAGGTCGTTTCATTTAGCTTTTAGTACGGTCTCGGCTTCCAGAACACGGCTTCACAATCGGTGATCTGCATACGAGAACTTGTCGCAGATCGCGTGTTTCGTAACTTCTTTTAATTCGCTTTTAACTGAATTGATATCTTTGTCACGTTTCTGAGCTGAGAAACGCACGCGTTTACGTGGGATTAGTCCACGGGAGATGTTAAGTTGTGAAATGTTAAGATCGTTTCTTTTTATGTAACGCGGTAATAGATTTCTTACGAAAACCTCCTCTGTGGTTTGCCCTTTCCGTTTACCGTGTTCCCTATTTCAATCGTGTTCAATTATTATACTGAAACAGATGAACCTTCTGAGAACAGGATGAAGATAATAAGCTAATTGATTTTTATATTTATCATAATTACAACGACAATTATCATAATTATATCAATTAGGCTGGGACAAATCTGAAAGTGTATCCATAAAATATTTAGTGCAGCTACATATTTATTGTAGAAATCACATTAATATTTGAACTGTTAATTATTCATTATATTATTCCATCAATATAAAAATTTTATTTATTTTGATATTGTGGTTATAGAAAAATATTTCCAGGATTGATTTAATATTTTCGATCTAAATTCCGTAATTTTGTGAAATGTAAAAAAATCGAAGTATTTGTAATATTATTGATGAATTATTTTATTTTTAACGAACAAGCAACAATACCTAGTGAAACCAGGCTTTCAAGCTTATTATACGTTCTTTCACGCTATTCCTGTTGTATACATTTTCAGATTGGTTTCAATCAAATTTTGCCGATACAATCGTGTTCTATTACAACGTCAATGGAATCGTATCTAAATGTTCGATATAAACAAAAATTTTGGAAAAATCGTTTTTCAAAATTACGCGAAAGTAAAAATTAACCGTACTCGTCCCGTTTGAGGGGTTCGAGTTAAACGAAATCCATTGTCGGGACGAGTGGTCGTAACGATCTATTAACGATTCGATCGCTCGAGAAATTGTCCCTTGAATTCCCTTGAAAGAAGGCGGCCAATCGAGACGATAATCTATGATAAAGACGTATAGCGGGACAACTCAATGCGCGATGCAGATGAGGACCACAGATTGTTCATGAGGGTGATTGCAGCGATGCGAGCTGCAGATTGGTACACGCGGAGAATACACGAGAGAACGAATCAGCAACGTGACTCGCGAATTAACGATCAACCTTTTTACTTGATGACTTTACTATGCACGTTGTCCAGCGTCACGTTCGATCGAGAAAAATCAACGTGATTATTACGACGTGGTCGAGGCGAGATTCGATTAAAGGACTTCCTCGTCTCGTTGTTCGCGCTGCTTCGTTTTAGTTTGATAGTTACCATCGTAAAATAGCAATGAATAATCGAATAATACTAATTGAGATGTAGTCGAGGAATCGTGTCTCTTTTTTACAATATCAAATTAAACGCGTATTGAAGTTCGAATATAATTATTTATAAAGATAAATGGTAACGTGTGAAGATAGCTAGAGTAGTTTAATCTGGATAATTGGTAGGTATAATTGTCAATTAGAAGCATTTCACGAGTGGCTGTTGTTTTCAGGTAATGAGCAACTAGTTAATTCAAGTTGCTTGTGTTTTGATGGTAATTATATTATAAGCACGTACTCTCGTATTTAACATCTGCTATATTAAATGTACGCAGTGGTTCATACGAGTTGCCATAGAACAACTTTTACATAAAACATGAAACACTTTTACGAATTTTACTATTACTCTGATGAGAGACGATTATTATGATTATGTTGATAAAATCTCGAGTCTGGAAACGTGCAAATTACAAGATATTTATTACACATGTGTGCACGTATGTAAAACTGTATATTGAGGCTTGTTAATATTTTTATACATATATATTGCCATATTTATTTCAAACTTGATCAATAGGATTGTTATAGCCGAATCTTACTACAGTAATCAAATATCAGAATGTTTTATATATAACACAATAAAAAGTTTTTTATGTGAATATATTCGTGAGGAATTATAAGTACCTACTAAGTGTATTTTATAGTATATGTTTGATCGAATTAATTCCCTTACATCGAGAATTCCCTTTTTTTATATAAAGTTCATTCGTGCTGAATCTTTACGAAGACGACGCGAAAGAACGGTAAACGGTGACGATAGCACGATTTCACGGACGTTGGGATAATTGATAGGCCTACTCGAGATAATTAATCTTTGAGAGCGACCGCAAATTATGCTCCCAGTGTAACGTGTCTCGATAACCCGGGGGAAGGATTTCAGGGGGGAGGGATTCTCTTCCGCGTACCTGCAGACAACGGTGTCCAGATAGCTGCGAGTATGCTTGCGGTTTCGCCGCCGTATCGAAACCCTCTCGATTGCGATCGATGCACGGAAAGTATGTCCGTGTACGAGGTGTTCTGATTTCGTGTTTACGCCGTGTGTCACATACTTGTATTTGTAACTTGAAAGTAAGCAGAATTTTTTCATACAATGTTAACGTGAGTGAAAATTCAAAAAAATCTTAGCAATGATAACGATTACAATTTTTATTCTACTAGATTTTATTTTACATGAAATTTTCATTCCATTTGATAATTAAATATCATCAGATCAATTTTTAATTATTTCCGTAAGATAAACGACAAGACAAAACTACGCGTTAGAATTTGCGCTAGAACAGGGATCGAACATTTGTCGTAGTTTTAAACAAAGATGGCAATTCTTCTCTCAATTTTTCGCCTGATAACGCTGAACAATCGATTGTTCTTATGCAACGCCGATAAGTTAAAATGGGATGAAACGCGTTAGGATTCCACGTGGAAGACTGCGATGCGCCAGGTGGAGCCGACAGCAAAAACAAACTTTCGTCGTGTGTATAACCGTAGATTGCGTCACTGTGCGGCAACCAGACACGAATTTACGCATGAATCACGCACAGGTATACGTTAATCGTACATGGGCAAAGTATATCCATACACCTGGTACGTTTACGTCCTCTATTCGAGAGGAGGTTCCCACACTTTCGCTGCACTCCGCCGGTTCTTTCAACGGCTGTCGCACACACAAGCACGCGTACCTGTTAGACGCACGTGGTTATTTCGAAATATTATATCACTCAATGAATTTAACATTCGACCGTGGGCATTTCAAAATTTTACGATAGCTCGGCACACCTCGGATTTGCTGGATTATTTACGGTTATGACCATTGTAACGGAACGTTTTCCTTTCCTCCGTGATAGTTTCCGACTCACGAAACTCTAATTTGATATTCATCCTTGTAGACCTTAGATTTTTCGCTTGGATGTTAATATTTAACGCCAAAGCCAATCAAATAAACAAAATTTCTAATTTTAAAACCATGCGTTACTGACTAATCTTCGATGAATTTCATAAATAGAAATGTGTCGCGACTTTTTATTGTATTATATTCTCTCCCCATTATTTTTCTCTCATTTCTCTGATGCAAATTTTATACACATTATAATTTAGTTCCACTTGTTGATATTATAATTCCGATGAAATATTCACGTTATAAGCAAAACGTATATTTACGTGCTTCAAACTTCCAAACGGCCGTGTAGTTTGAACAAACGAATCTCGCCTGGCGTTTGATAAATCCGAATTCAATCTACGTTATATCATAAAGTGAGAGCGGTGGCGCGAAATATCGAAGCCGATAAAACGTGTATTATGAACGCGCGAATAAGAATTAAGAACACTGACGCATTCGACGTTCTGGCCGATCGATTCATAGACCGTGAAAGAAACGAGGAACGAGTTCCAATTAAGAGGCTGTATCCCTCGACAGTGTTAGGTGTTATGCAACACATATCTAATTAGATTTTGCTCGACGATATCATTTCCTATATATTTATTCCAGTTATTCAAATAGTTATCGATCGGCGAATATATTCGTTATGTTCTTCCTCGTACATTACATCTGCATGACATGTCGAACGAAGGAGCAAAAAAAAAAAAAAAAAAAAAAAAAAAAAAAAAAGGAAAAAAAAAAAAACCGGANAACACACTGTTCGAGCGGGTTATCTTCGAGATTAACTTCCGTCTTCGAAACGCCATCGAAGATTCTAAGCGTCCGACGAAACGAGTTTGAAAACTCGTTGCTACGTTGCCAGACAGTTAATTAGATCGGTGAACGGGATAGCCCGGGAATAGGGTTCCGGCGACTTCATAGAATTGATTCTGTGGTTTGTGTGTTATTAAGCGAAGCTGCACATGCCTCATTCTCTTGCTCCTCTATAGCGAAATTCCGTTGCGACAGTTAATGAAACAGAAATTTATTGTCCGACGAGCTGCAGCGATTTCGAATAAACAGCTTGGGAATGCACGATGCACGCTGATAATGTTTTATGCAGATCTCGATTTTTATGAATGCCTTTAAGGGAACAGAATCTATAATCGATAGAAGTATTATCGGATACTTATAGGATATTTTTCTTAACGAGTTTATTATGCGCATCGTGTGAAACACATTTTCACATTTCATTAATACCGTAATGAAAACTGACTGTCATTATTATAATTGACGAAGGTATATTTTTTACAGCCACAATTACTTCCATCTTACAAATTTCTTAGAAAAAAAATTATTACAAATTTCAAACCTTACCAATATAAATTTCAAAATATTTCATACGACATATATCTACACGAAGGTTCTTCTACATATATTACAATAAACGTTCAAATATCTTCGTGAGAATTCTTTCACTCTCTAAATACTGTAACAAGTATTTTGTACATTTATATTGTCTACCAATCCACGATCCATCAGTTATATATCCGAGACTGGGAATTGAATCTGCGTCATAACTATTGAATAATCTCCTCCTAATGAATTTAATTGCTTCAACATTATCTTTTTATTTAACGAGATAAACGCTTAATAATGTAATAATTATCGCCTCGACGATATTTCACATCGAGAAACCGACCGCTGAAGTATGCATCGATTACACGTACCGCGGCTGTTCTTCGCGATATGTTAGTGGCATGAAAGAAGGAACTGATCGATCACAAATTGTAATCAATGTCCTCACAAATATCCAAGCAATCCGCCAGTGAAGTCGTTAGAACTTTACCGAGGTACATCGGCATATTTTATACATTCAATCTCGTTGCTTCGACGTGTGTTAACACTGAACATCTCGTAGAAATGATCCTGATCAATTGACTTAGCCTCGTTATTCGCTAGTGTGCCTCAGCTATCGTTAAAATGTACTNTAGTGTGCCTCAGCTATCGTTAAAATGTACTCAATGTCATTCAATTTACGCGGAACGATTTTATCAGAATGATTTCCGATGCCGTAGAAATTATTAAACTGGATTATAATTTAGTGTAGCGTGTAGTCACGACGATTACGATTTGCAACGACAGTCTGATAGTAATACTCCGAGATATTCGTATTTCAAGAGCTCTTTTTACTTGTTTTGGAAAAGAATTTTAATTGGAATACGAATGTTAATTGATTTTAAATTTAATATATGTAATTAATACATAGTAAATAAACGTCTTCTCATAGTCGACACTTTGTACAATTAATGCTTGTAATTTCACTTTTATCAGTCGTCGTTAGCGCGTTTCAATTAATTTAATATCTAATACCTAATGTTGATATTAACATAACACGTATCGCGCATTAATCATAATATTATTTATGCAAATGCAAATATTTCCTCGCCTTTGATCCATCATGCTCGACATAAATTAAAATAATTGCACCTTATGATTTACATGTTTGAATTCTTAATCTTTTCGTATAAGTAATTCGTATCGGATATCAAAGAAAAAGAAGAACATAAACGTTTACATCAACCGGTTGATAATTCTTACGCGATTAATTCACTCCTATTTTAATTATAAAAGATAAAGGTTCAACAAGTGTTTTAACTCACCTTCCACTAAGGATGTCAAGAGCGTGACATTGGCGGCCTTCCTTCTTCCTGCTGGCAAGTTTAGGCCAATTTTTTCCAACTTTTCCCTAAGCAGACGTCCGCCGTTTTTGGACTTCGCTCTACAAAACGTGATCAAAAGACGTGATCAATAAGTATTATAATAGGACATATCTGCTATATAATAAAATATTGGTACAATTATTTTCAATAATTTTTTATCTTCTTTTTTTTTGTTAAAACGCATCATTCATCACGTATCGTAATATTTTAAATTACCATAGAAAAATAAATTTACTAGAAAAAAAGTTGCGTGTACATATTCTTGTTTGCAACGATCTTTTTTCTTTCATTCATTTTCTAAAAATAAGGCGCGTTTGCTGCATATCTCGCAATATTTCACGAAAAGAGACAAAAAGACACGCCAAAGTAACAAATAAATCTATCAGCGAAAAAGTTGTTGCAATGCATCAGCGAAATATTTCTCAAGAATTACTCAACCTCGGTGCTACACGTTTTC
>NIPQ01091389.1:68798-103763 GCA_002806875.1 Lepidotrigona ventralis hoosana
TGAAAAAAAAAAAAAGAAAAAAAAATATCCGGACAGTTGCTTGTCCCTGACAGTGCGTAATTCAATCGCGATTTGTAATGGTTTTATTCGTCGCGACGTTATTGCAGAGTTATTGCAAGTGCGATTCAAAATTGATTTTTGAAGGTAATACGAGGCATTAAAAGGCATTGATGGGTATTTGAAGATTGTTCATGCGGTTTTTAGACTAGACGTAAATTCACAGTTTAATGATTCCGAGTGACCATTAAGTTATATTATCGCGTAATAAATTTCGTCTCGAATCGAATTGAAGGGAGTAATAAATCGGAATTTATAATAATTTAAAATAATTTGAACAAATCAAATGAATCGTCGAGAATTGTTTGTATTAAAAATATTGAACGATTTCAAAAAACATTCTATGTCATTATTCTTTTTCACGAACTTCATCAGATTTGTCATTTTTTTGTTCTGTAGACGTGTACTTTTTTAATCATTAACTCTCTACAGTTCTGTGTAATTCGAAGATTACACATCCATAAAGTAATTTCACAAAGATACTACCAAATTTATAATAATTGAATTTTTATTAAATTATAGGTGAATGAAATTCTGATTATGAATCTTTTTCCTATAATTGTGTACAATCTAGTTTGTACATTTTGCTTACATTTGTAAGTGATAGTTAATATTTCAATGCTAGTTTCTTGAAACAATCACATTTTATTTATAATTTTATACGCGTTGTATTCTCCATTCTCGATGCAGTCAGATAGAACTAGAATTATTGATTTAAAGGCGTACCTTTGTTCCAGAGGAATTCCTCCGGTAATTCGTGAACACTTACAGTTTCGGGAATCAGATATCGTTTTACTGGGCACGATAAATCTGTCCACTGCTTTCACGGACGATGAAACGTTTCTCTTTGTACCTTTTGACGTTTCATTGTAGAACTAGCCGAACTGAAAGCTTTGATTGAGTTTGAAAGGGAGGATTCGACATTTTTATTTTCCGGTTTATTGTATTCCCGATTTGGCGAACTGACCAACGTTCTGGCCATTTTATGTTGCTGGAGTTTGTGTTTGATCCTGACAGACGAGATTTATCAATGCTTCTCTTTCTTTTAGATTTACGTTGAGATTACGTCTCAAAGTTTAGTAACCACGTAGCTAAGTAACGTTCATTTAAATTCTTTACTTGAATTTTTTAAGTAAATTTCTACAGTGCGTTCAATGATTTCAGTGTTTGAACTTTGTCAGCGTGTTTTATAGATAAAAATGAAATTACAGTTTCAGTTCAGTTCACTACCAAAAATTCTTTCCGTAAATTGAATGCTTGCGTCAATGTCAACGATATTGCATTCACAAAGTAGAGAACAACACGCACAGCTTTATGCTTACGTTACGTTGTAAGTGCAACTTACAACTTTTTAATGAAGCATTCAAGAAATTGCTGTTTTTATCTCGATGTTACATATAAAACGCACTGGTAAAGTTTGAACAAATCACTACTAAATTTTTGTTAAATTCTACACTTAAGTCCCTTACTGCAAACCTACACACAAAAAAAAAAAAAAATTAGAGATACTTAATAAATTTTCATCTCCGAGAATTTCGTACCGTTATGTAAACGGAAATCATTTTGCTTAAAGAGATCCATTAAATTTAATCGAAGCGTCACGTGTCAAGAGTCATTAACACGGTATCATTGGCTCCCTTCTTTTTTCTCACGACTACTCGAAAAAACATGTACGCGTATACGTCCTTTCAACATCACGGCCCTTTCTTCGCCGCAATTAACACTGGCTGATAAAAGTATCGTCAGCGTGCATTAACGCGCGATTATCCCGACGTAAATTGCATAATTATTATCGCACATTTCAACCACCACCGCCCCGTAAAACTGTAACGAGAATTTTGCTTTACGCAACTCGAAACATTCGATCTGCCTGTAGCTGTGGACACTTCGAATAGCTCCAAATCTGCATTATGTATTTCGTACATAATTCGAAGCTTGAAATCTCTCGAATGTCGTAATAGATTAATTCGGTCTTGGAAATTTTTAGAGTCTCGAAAAATCTTGATTGTCTCAAAGGAAATTTGAAAAATTCGAGTTATGGAATGCTGATCGTACTCCCGAGCCTTATCACAACATTCAAGACAATCGTGACTTTCAAAACTTTCGAGATGCTGAAAAATTTTCATTCGACATGTTCGAATTTTGTGTCTCAAGTCCCATCGCTGTTTCACTCCGTACTCTTGAAACTCGCGTTAAACGATAGGGCATCCCCATATATTTATTATCGAGGCTGGTACAGTGATTCCTTTGTACGTGACGAGAGCAATTCTGCACTCATTACACAGTCTTGTTCACTGAGTCTCGCTCTTCTTCTGTCGGGGGGGGGGGAGAGCACTCTCCCCGAGATTTCTACCGTCTTCTTCGCGCCCTTCTCGATTCTCCCTCCCGACATGAACTCCAGGATACCCTGCAACACCCCTGATTACTCAAGACGTCCTCGACTACTGGCGTCGTTAATCGTTAAAATCTACGAGTGCCAAGTGCTGTTGATAAATCAAAGAATCCTTCGTTCTCGGATTTGTCCCGGAGTGAAAGAGTAGAATAAAAATGATTAATTGTAGGAAAGGATTGTTTTCATGGGGGAACGTAGGTATCTTCGTTTCTTGGATATAGAAATTATAACAATTTTTACATTTTATATTTTTAAATGGTACTCAAATACTTTCTTTCCTTTCATGTAAAGCCAAGTAAAAGCTCCATTTCGACTATTTTATGCGTTTATACGCATTTTGTAGATTTTTGTAATTTTGAACTTTCCAGAAACACATAAATACTCGTAGTAATTCCAACTGTTCTAATATTCTCGTTATTTTTCATATTTCATATTGTAATTTTACTTATCTGATAATTACAAAAGAAATAGAAAGAAAAGGATATGACGCATTTGATAGAACTTCAGTAGCATCCTAAGTCTAACTTACAATTAGACCAATCGAAAAGAATCTCAATCTCGCTCTGAAATCATTAACTGTATAAATAATATATAACAACACATATATATATATATATATATATATATATATATACATATAAAGTGTCTGAAGTGTCCACGATCTCTCGCGGTTAGGATGGAATCACGGCGAATTCCACGAGCGCGCGAGCCGGATGGATAGGGACGGGGAGAAGGAAAAAGGAGACCGATGAATAAACTGCCAATAAAGCGGCCGATCTATTCCCGATGCAAATGAGACATTAATAATTGCATAGCTCCGAGTGTCAATTCCTGATTGTACGAGCAGCCCTCGGGGCTGGCAGCGTTGCGCACGGTGTGTTCGATGCACACCGCAGACCGCGACGATATAATTCATCCATTCGAATAGCGATCTGACTGATAATTACACGCGCCTGCTTCTCTCGCCACTATAGATTTCTACCGTCTGCCTCTCTTTCTTTTGTCCCTCGTGTCCGCTTCCTTCCATCTCATGGCCAACCCTCTTGCCTCCGCCACGCGTTCTCTACCTCCACGGCGAATTAAGGTTTACGATCGACTTTTATGGGAGACTCTGCAACCCCGTTTCAAATTGCCGGGCCCCACCGACGATATAAATAAAATTGCAAAGGGAAATATTTCGTTGACTCTCGAAAATCTCGACAAGACTTGAGTTCTCGAAGTCTCTAAAGTCTCGAGAGAATTCGAATTCTCGGCGTGGATGGCAATTCTGTTGTTCTGAGACTTTCGAGACTTCCAACATTCAAGCCTCGTCAAGATTTCGAAGAATTTCAAGCATCGCAGGCTTGTGGAAGATCAGTAATTTCTATTATATATACAAAAATTTGAGTTTATTCACTTTCATTTTTAAAGAATATAAATTAGAAATGTCTTTTGCAGAAAGATCTCTAAAATAAAAGAATAAAATTGAAGGAAGTCGGTGATTCGAAAATTAAGTCACGTTTAGAAACCGTGAATTCCGAATCTGTTGTCAAACGGAGACTCGAAGCGATTCGAAGTGTTTCAAATCCCATCACCAGCCGTGGAACACGTTTCACGGATAGTTAGGTATGTACGTGCCCGCGCGTGTAGGCGGATGGGAAACGTTGCAGCTCTTTTTGTTCGTTCGATCGAGGATTCCTGAATGATCCGTGGCACTCGCGAGTACTTTGTATCGAGAAGGTTTGTACGAATACAAAAAAGACAAACGTGAGTCGAAAGTTTCGCAATGGTTTCGCGATATTGACGTCTAGGCGATTGAAATTCTTGTTTGCTGCTTTGTGGTTCATTTTTTTTTTGTTGAGGCTGAAGAGGTATAGCGGTATTTGATATCTCGCCTTTGGCGACTCTGGAGCATTATTCATCCACTGACCGATCACTCACGATCATCTGAGTATAGAAACGACCATCGATGTTATGTCTCCGTAATCAGAATTCTGTTTGCTCGTGAGAAGAAAAGATCACGGTTATTCGTACATCTTCAACCTATTTGTAATGAAACAAATATGATTTCTAACAACTATTCAGAAATATGAACATGCAACGCGTTAACTTTCACATGATGTTCATTATTTGAAAAATCATTTGTTAATATTTATTAATCGATTCAATTGTAGTATCAGAAATTCATTTAAATGCCTCTCGTCTTCTGAATTTTCGTAACAATTTCTCGTCTGATACATTTGCTTTGTAGAAATTATTTCAAATCACAAGTCTCTCGCGCCCTTCGATAAACTCGAAAGAAAATCATGCGTGCAACGAAAATAAAATTCGTACTGATCGAAAGTAACGAAAGAAGATCTCACGAAGATCGAACTGTTCTACCACTTCTTCCGTCTAAACACAACGGCCAGACGTATTGGT
This sequence comes from Lepidotrigona ventralis hoosana, assembly GCA_002806875.1. Taxonomy (NCBI): domain Eukaryota; kingdom Metazoa; phylum Arthropoda; class Insecta; order Hymenoptera; family Apidae; genus Lepidotrigona; species Lepidotrigona ventralis. Next base: position 73,648 of record NIPQ01091389.1, read on the forward strand.
ATTTCCGCGAACGTGTAAGCATTGACTCGTACCACTGTTCCTCGCGCGCGCTCGTTAACGTTCTCGTGTATCAGAAACGACAGAGACGAACAGCTTTCTATTATTACTTATTACGGCTGGTTATACGCACCAAGTTAGATCTCAGTTAGATCTGTTCTTTCTTCTTCTTTCTTTTTTTCTTTTTTTTTCTTTTATTCGTTCACGTGGATTCACGGCGATCGGCGAACGAATCCGCACCGAGTGTTCACGTACACGCGTATTTCACGTGCGTGAGATACATCCGGCCGGTGGATACCGGTGATTTATCCACGCCTTTGGTGATAAAGCATTGCGCAACGGATAATGTTCTGGCCGGAGTAAAATGGCGAATCAGATAAAGAACGGCTCTTCCCGCTTCCAAGAGAGAAACCCATAAATCAGACTGCTGTCCGTGCTCGAGCAAGAGGTGGCCGAATGAAGCGAACGCGCACGTTTATTAATTAACCGGATAGATAAAGTCTCGTTTAACGGTTAAACGGATCGGTATACCGATTCGCTGGCTATTCCGTCGTTGTATTCGCTGGCCCAGCCTATTGTTCCCTTCCGATGCTGTGATGTTTTCTGATGTTTCCACAGCGAACGACAAATGTCCGGAAATGTGCGCTATCTCGCGTGTTTTATCGTTGCTTTTCGAGAAAAATATTGATCGATACTAAGTGGCATCTTTAAGACACTCGCTACATTGATATAGTTGTCGATATTATTTTCGACTGTAAGTGCAAGTGCACCTAAGAGGAACTGATTTTTCTTCATCGTTGTCGCAGTTTCTTCAGGCTTCATCTTAGTTTTTACTGAAGGCGCGAAAATCGGAAAAAGAAGTCTAAAATAATAATTCTGACCCACCAAGAGTTAACGTTCCAATTAATTTACATCATCGAGTTCTACTCTCTTATCGAATCGTTAGTCTATAATTTCATAAGATTGAAAGAAATCTGAATTATTTATAACATTATATTCTCCGATCCTTGATGATTCTTAACGAAAGACAAATCGATGTCGAGAGGGAATAAGAGTCTACTTTGAAAAATCCCGTTGCTATCCGTCAACTCGGTGTATTATAATACACTTGCAAATCCAGGTAAATTGTAATTTCCACTAACAGTTCTTGAAAGCAAATTATAATTTGCAATTTCGATTCTTCGGCGGTAAGACGCTAATATCAAATTCCCTGCACTGTAAAAACGAAACTAAAATAACGTTCAAACAACCTTTGAGACAGTCGTAGAAAATAAAACGGAGAGTTGCAGTTGACGATGTTTCGTCGCTCGTAGTGCAACGTCGCGTCACTGTCTGACTGCAGACGGGGCTAATCCCCTTATAAAATTGTATTATGCAAACGAGGCGCTTGGCAAACGGGCAGAGACATCGGAGCGAGTTTCATGGCAATATCTTACCTCCGTAACACCCCGCCGAGGAGGCTCGCGTTTAAGCATTCCGGTGGCGATAGTCGTCTTTGTACCTCGGCTACCGTAACTTTGTACTTGCTGGTGCTGCTTAGTAACGATAATCGTCCTGGAACCGAACAGAACACGTCCGAAGGCTGCGCGTTCCCAGTCAGCATCGCCTTCTCGCTCCTGTCCGATGGTTTCATGTCTGCAACAAGCGAGCAACACGCGTTTCCAGTTGAGAATTGTGCGTTTCACCGATCGATTAAACCCTTGACATACGAATTCTTTCTGCGACATTCAGACCAAAAGGTTTACCAATCGCTTTGTTGAAGATTATAGAATGTAAGCGTGTTGAAAAATATTTTTGCGAACGTTTCAGAGAACGTCTCATTGTCACGTCGACTTTAGCCTAGGAAACCCAGATGTCATTGTATGTCAAGGGGTTAAGCAGCTAATATCGAGGACGAGAAAGTGATCGCCGGACATTTTTTTTTAAATTTACAACAGCATGTGAATTAGACGAGTGGTCAACAAGTTCGCGCACAACTATGCATTCCAGTCTCGTGTCCAATGATATAACATATATACAATTAATGTATTTACTGTAAATGTAAAGACATTTCTGACAATCTCGATCTTTCTTTTTTTCTTTTTTTTTTTACTACTTTGCAGGAGAGTAAAAACGTGTTATGTTACTTTGATAAATATCGTCATTGTTACAAACGTTGCAAAATCTGAGTATATATCTCGCGAGGTTTTGTCCTTCTCTCGAAGGAAAGGAGGAAATTTCCTGCCCCAGAGAAATAAATTCATTCCACTTGCCGCGAACTATTTCCCTTCAGCCAGTTTATTACAGTTAATTTTATTTCTGTTGATAAAAGGAATGCAATAATCTCCTCGCAAGTACGATATTCGGTTCTCGTGAAAGGTCAAAGGGGGTTTAACGAGTGGTCGGCAAGGAATACCAAAATCTTCTGAAATTACCTTATACCCGGCCAGAGCGTGCCTGTATGGGTGCATAACCGTGATATCGGAGCAATATCCTCCGCGAAATATTTTAAATTCGCCGTGCCTCGCCCGCTTTTCGTTTCTATGCACCGATAGTCCCGCATTATTGCATCGTTGCTCTGGAATGCTTAATATAGGGCCGCGAGGTCCGGACAAAGCCGTGTTATTACAAGGCAAATCGATGATGGTCAACTTATAACTTGAAAACTCTTCATCGTACGCTCTCTCCGCTCGATCATGAGGTACACCTATGGTTTATCGAAATTTGTTGCTGAAAAATATTGTAATACGACACAGTGCGCCTCTTTTTTCTTTTTTTTTTATTATTTTCGTATAATGCTTGGGTTTTTTGGTGCATAAANTGTTTTTCTGCATATATCGAGTGGCTCGATCAAATTTTCACCCGTGTTACGAAACGAATTTACGAAGCTCCTTGCGACAGTGTGCACGGGCCGAATGAAACATAATAAGGCTTTTAAGCATCAATTAAGCGAAGATGTATCTCTCTCTCTCTCTCTCTCTCTCTCTCTCTCGAGGTAATTAAAAATGCGAAAGAATTTTCGAGTGACGAAGTTTTTTTAAATCTCCGATTCCATTATCTGGATCGAGAATTATTCGGTACTGTTATTACTGAATAATATGGCGCTTGGAAGTCATGTCGTTTGACACATGACGTTGTGTCAACTAATGATCAATGATGGCTTAATCGCTTATTAGGCGAACATAATCACGCAATTCAGAGGAGGATAGCTGGAGAAAAGTGAAATTAATTTTAATTTTTGTACCAAAGAGTTGTCAAGAGTTGTACGATGCGAATGTAATTACTTCTTCAAGTCGTTAAATATATTACTGAAATTTCAATTAATCACATTACGAAATTGATCACAGTCATAATTTAAAGAAACCATGGAAAGAAGTTTGTCTCGTCCGAAAAGTAACGGTAAAAGTGTATTACAGTTAATACATAATTAAATTGTTTACGATTGACAAGATACCATGGTTGCACAGAGACAGATGAACGTTCGTCTCTGTGCACGTCAAATTTCCAATAAATTTCGCAGATCGATTTGCAATTCGCCAGGGATCGTTCACCGCTCAAGGCTGAATTTCAACGTTACGTAAATAGACGTCAAACTTTCCTTGCACTCGGTCGACAGACTGATACTCCATCACACCTTTTAGATAATCCTTCACGAGTTACGTACGCAAGCAGTACGTGCTCGTTCCAGAGCAATATGATGTTTTAATTACTCTCGGGAGCCGATCGTTTATTTATTCGTGTTTTTATTTCACAGTGTTACGCGGTTGGTTATCAATCAAAGTCGAAATAAACGCGTGTCTGAATGATTATTCAAATACAATTTCCATTACGGACGTTACTCTTGCTCATTTTGAAGCACGGAATCACGTATTAGTTTCTCTCTTCTTTTTTTTTTCATAAACTCGTGGTATGGTGAGAAATTATCGACACTCTCCGTGATTAGTTCCGAGTAGCATGTAACTTGAATGCATGTGAGATGGATGCAAGAGAGTGATCGAGATTAATCCCCGTACCATTTCAGAGATTACAATTTTAGACAAGTGTTTTACGAAGTCTTTGATGATTTACATTTATTTATGTACAGATTGTAATTTGACAGAATTTCAAAATTACTCGAGCTTTAAAATCTACATTGATCAAGCCACTGTCTACTGTTCTTCGCAAGTAGCATTGTAATTATGAGTATCAGATTATTTCTCTCAATATTCATCGAATTATCAAAATAAATATAATTGTAGATATTACAGGAAAACGATATTCCATTTGCAGAATTATCTATATTAATCAAACATTTGTTTGTTCTTCCACTGTAACTAGTATAAGCCTTTGCTGTTTTCTTTCAATATCTCGTGTAAAGATATATCTAAATACTCATTCATGAACCATGGTATACTGAAAAATTGAAACAGTACAATTTTGGATGACGGAAAAGGAACGTTTGCGTGTATCTGTTCCTCTTCGCAAGTGGTACAAATCAATCAGTTTCAGACAATTTACACTCTCGCAGAATTCTCATCGTCTCTATCTTCGTCATCAAGGCCAGATCTTTATCGTCCTGCTAGTCTGGAATCGTCGAGCCCGCATGATCTGAACCTGCATACACACGTTTGCACGTGCGCGCGTTTCGAGCCCTTAATTTGCAAAAGTGAGAATAGCCTTGAGCCGGGCTGATCCAAAGTTCGCACGTGCAAGCATCCCCGGCGCACGCACAATTTCCTGGGCAATCAACGTGCCGGAAACTTAACCAATCGCCGCGTAGGAACGAGTTCACTTACCTCTCGACCTTGATTGGTTACCACCAAGCGGCTGGGGTGTGACTTTTCGACCCTTGCAACGCACCGCAGGGGTGTTCGCGAGGCAGGGATCCACCTGGCCCCGAGGGCAACGCGCCACTGGTCCTCGTTAATTACATTAGGCCTTGATTCTACGAAGGTTAGCTTGCCCTCGCACAAAGATGGTGGCCGCTCTCCATCCGTCCATCCATCCAACCAACTCGCGACAACTCCGCTTTCGTTTTGCTAACGGAGCACAATGGCAAAGAGCCACTTCTCCACTGGATTTTCATTCGATTGAAATCGATTTGCTGAGCGCGGCAATGTGCCCCCGACACATTTAGTTCTGTTATATTAGTTCGGATTGAATTTCGAATGCTTGGAATTGAGTTTTGTTTCGAATTTTTCTTTTCCTTTTCTTTCTCTTCATATTTCTCGTAGATTGAGTTTGTTGAACAGTTTTCGTAAATGTATTTGCTAGTGTAGAAATTTTGATTGAAGAAATGGCTCTCAAGTACAAGTTTTAGTCGATACCCGATTAAATGAACTTTTACTGATACTAAAGATCGCTAATGAAAAAGGAGAATCATATGAATTGCAGTTATACAATATAACGAAATTTTCCACTGTGTCGTTTAATTGTAGACGACTGTTGTAATTTATGTTAGACTTCTTTTCGACCCTTTTTTTCTAAAAAGTGGATTCTAGTGTTATTGAATTTAAAAAAAATAATAATAATTAGTAGATTCGATAGATTATCGCAGAGTCATCAAATCAGATAGTAGGATAAGGTTGTTCAAATCGTTTTATATATCTAGATGGTTTTTATGAGAAAGAGATAGAGACAGCGAGAGATCTTATCGTCGGAGTTTAGTGGTTAAATGAGATAAATGGCGATCAAGATTGTAGCGTAACACGGTTGCACGTATCTACTTCGATGTAATTAAATGTTATGAATGAAATTTTTGTAATTTCTGTGTTTGGCACGACATCCTTGGTCGACTAAAAAGTGGTCTTGCGTAATTTTTAAAGGATAAGTGTCTGGTGTTGCTTAAGCTAAACCAGGGATAACGAGATAGGAATTCTAATGTAAAATTCAGCATTGGTAATGCGACCAACCGCTAGAAATGTAATCAAATAAGAAAAAGATGCATAGAAATCGATTCATTTCGAACAGGTTTTCCTGTGCGTGACGTAATCTTTAATATCCGACAATTAAACAACTATGAATTTCAGCTCGGCGTTTTTCCTGCCTTCAAATAAGATAAATAATTTATCGAACAGAATATATCTGTAGTGTAAAATATCAACTAAAACCAAATTATTCGATATGAAAAACCATTGATTCTCGATTGATTAAAAATCGATCTTGACGATTTTAGATGACGATATTAGAAAAATTACACTCAAAAGACAAAAGTAAAAGATTTCGTAAATTATTGTCGTTTAAAAAAAAAAAAAAGGAAAATTATACAAATGGGGAACTTCGTGGGTAACAAATTGCACGACTCATTGAAACAAATGAAAGATCTCATTTACGAGCGATAACGAGACGACACAACGGCTGCGTGTTGTACGGGGCGACGAAACAGGTTTGTCGGAGAGATTGAAACGATATTATCATAATGCCCTCCTAATAAAACACATCTGACAACTCTCACGATATCCAAAACACACGTTGCTCGGTCCTTCGTGAACCGTAAATTACAATTCTGGCCATAAGTCAAGCCGGACTCGACGTGGAAAGGCGCGCATAATTTTCAGATTCGAGCACTGTCCACGGGCCTGGCAACACCCAGCGAGAATTTCGTTCGGTAATTTAACAGCGCAATGCGTAACGTGGCTGGTTCCGTAAGAGGTTCCGCAACGACGAGAGTTAATTGACCGAACACCGTTGACCGGGTAAATTAGAAAAATCATTAACATAGTAAAAGCGTGCCGTCCGCTGGCCTCATTTGAATGATTAATTGTTTCTAATACGGCTGTGGGCTCTGGTAGCCAGCCTCAAGAGCCACCGTTGACGAAGGATCGCTGATTAACCACAAAAACTCGTTTCCATTCCTTATCCAGTGCCTGGGAATCTCTTCTTCTTTTTCGCTTCACGCAAACCTCGGTAACTCGGAAATTCTTTAATTTTTCGAGTTTCGTGTTTTCCAAGGTTAATCATTTCCAACTTCTCGAGATTGTGTCTTTTCTTTATTTACCTCGTTTATTATTATTGACCATTTTTGGGTTATTTGTTGTGACTGTTATTACTTATTACTGATTATCTTGTGACTATTTGCTGGAAGTATTGTAAAAGAGAATTTGACAACGTCTGAACGCTGAAAACAGATGTCAACAGATGTCTGATTACACGATGCAACATGAACTCGTGAATTGAGAATGGTAATTTCCAAGTAGTTATTCATAGCCTGTAGTTAGAGCCGCCAAATGTTAAGCAAATGAAAATCAAATTCTTCCACTCATTTTTGATTAAAAAAATTTTTTGGAGAAAAAGAACATTTTTTTTCACCTACGAAAAGTTTTATTAGTATAACATGACTTCTCGTTCCAATTTTATGTCTAAAGTTTTCTTAAAACTTTCTTTTTATTTAATGGAGGCAAGATTGAGATATCAAAAATCAGCGATAGAGCAATAGATTTTATACTCAATTTCTTTATTCTCCAACGATTCCAAAATTTTCTCCGTTCTCTCGATCAATGAATAAAGTTCTCAACGTTCGAATTTTGATTTTCTTCCAGTTCGAGGCACCGAGGAGAGAAAAATTCATCTCGTCCGTATGTCTTGGAGCGACGTTAAACAGCTAAACTGGAGCACGTCGAGGAGTGACGAAGGAGCCAAGGTAAGCTGCAAGTAATTGTATAACCGGCTTCCGAGAAACGGAACGCGTATGTTGTACCATTGGTTGTGTGTATTTGTCGTTGCTCTTACCGATCGGCCCGATATTCCAACGGTGACAGACTAGTTTTTGCTAGAACGTGGGCGGAGGAGCGATACTTTTCAATCTAACGGATCGAAATTATAAAATTGAAATGCAAAAAGCTGCGCACGTGACGAATGAGAGTTTTTTGAGCAAGTAAAGAGAATGCGAGGGGAAAATGTACCACGTCGAATAAAATTCAAGCTTTATCCGAACAATTTAGAGACTGAATAATATAAAGAAAAAAAAAAATAAGACAGTAATTTTTCAAAAATATCCTGGAATAGACGAGTATTTAATTTTATATCAATAATTTCAAACTTTCTTTCATCTGTCACTGTAATCAATACCTCCGATTTTTTTTCGTTCTACAGTAGGAACACATTTGTGAATGTTCGACATTATATTATTAACAATAGAAAATCGAAGGAAACGGTAATATGAGAAGAACAAAAATTTTTTTTTTACGAAGAACTAATAAAGCTTTAGACAGGATATTTTGTGCTGAGAACCTGAGAATTGAGAATTATAAAATTCGAAGAAAAATACAATTTTAACGCAGTGTAACACAGAGTTACATTATAACAGTGAGAAATAATGTAAATTAAATTAATCGAGGATTATTAAGAATCAATGTAGGACTTCATTTATATAGACGGACATGTGATTCATATAATTGGTGTTCGTATTAGAATTCTTCTCTCTAATGATTTGTCGTCCATACAATAGAAATTCTGATCTAAAACAAATAAAATTCAAGTACCTGGAGAATGGATTTGAACTGAAATACAGAATTCGGTTGCTACATTCCCAGAATTTTGTCATTTTGTTCGTACAATTGTCAACGGTAGAAAAAGAAAAAGGAAAAAAGAAAAAGAGGAAAGCAAACAAGTAGAAAGACGGTGTGGAACTCTGGCGCGTAAGGGTAGAAGAAAAGAAGTCACGTTGAAGTGAACACGCGTCCGGATACACCTTTCTAAATTCGACGATACAATGTCGGATACGCGGTTGGAAACAAAGGGACAATGGCGACGGGGAAGTGAAATATAGGGGAAGGAAAAACTGGCCAAATAAGCCCGTCACAGGGCATGTAACGAGGCATATAATAACCCACGGTGACGTTCGAACAAACAGCCATCTGTAGGTAATACCCCTGATGGTGTGTAACGCCCCGAAAACTGCGCCCCGCCAAGAAATTACAATGACAATGAACGAAATCCGATCCGCCCGCGGGCATCCACTCCAGTTTTATTTCGATTTCGCACCTCTCTGACGCCCCGACGAAACGTATTTAGCCTGTACGGTACAGTAGAGATCTCGAACCGGTAACACCTTTTCCGCCATTGTGCCCTTTCCGTTTGGAAGAATCAAGAATCGCGTCGAGGGTCGCTACTACTGTGTTTTGTCGTCGAACGTTCGAAGAGTAAAATGTGACGACTGTACGACGATTGATGACTAGATCGCGACTTTCTATGAATTTTATGTAGGAAATTCGAAGCAGTTGAATTATACAAAATGTTCTGAATATTTTTAGAATATTTTTTTTTCCTCAATGGACGTAATATATGTTTTTCTATCTAGGTTTTATTTTTAAAATCGTATTTATAAAAAATCAGTCGAAAATAAAATAAATTATTTAATTTTTTTTTGCTTAATTATGAGTTTGCAGTTCTTCTTATCTAGTTATAAAATAAATTCAGTTCTCTATCTAGGTTAGAGCATGAATGTTCACAGTTCATTGATGACTTACAACCATTAGTAATCAATAACTCAAAAACTCTCAACTATAAATATGTCTTCCTCCTAGTCTTGTCACAAGAAAAATTCTATTCAATCCTGAATTGAATTACGCATGAAAATTTTTTCGTCTAATCATAAAACAGATTTAAGTTTCATAACTATGAAATAAATTTTCCTCCCAACCGTAAGGTAAATTTAACTTTCATAGTTGTCAAGTAAATTTTCCTTCTAATTATCTAAAAAAGTTCCATTTTATTCTACTCATCCAAGTATAAATTTCCCTGGCCCAATTGCAAAAGGAACTTCACCCTGTCGTTGGCGATTAACTATATAACTATAGCTCGAAAGAATGGCGGGTCTTTGGTACCCGCGGAGAAAAACACCTGAGAATAAAACCCAACGTGTCGGCTCGCGTAACACTTTCGCAACGTGTATGTTCAGCTGGCTGCGATACGTTCTCGCATCGACACGCGCGATCGCGATCCAGAGGATCGATCGAAGTGCAAGTTTCCTTATAACAGGGACATCGTCGCGATACATCTTCGAATAATTGGTTCAACCTTGCGTATTGGACAGTTTCTGCCATCTGCGTGCCTCTATTCTACTTTTTGAAGCGACAATCTGAAATTCCAACGTGAAGGATTTTATCGTTCGTACGTGTGCTGCCGCGTTGACGCTTTAAGTGGACTTTCAATTTTAATTGAATTCTTAAGCGGAGTTACAATTTTAATTTTAATCGTTATTACTTGCAGTTCAATTTATGTTTAATTCACACTGAAATGGTAAATAGAAATAAATGCAGACTTGGGAACACAATGAAGTAATAAATGATCGGCGCATTGATAATTAACGTGGCTATAAAAATTGAATCAACGCGTGATATAATTGTTGGTTTAAAATTAATGATCCACCTGAGAGCTTGTTAGAATTTCATACTAGCAATAGAGTGTTATTCACGTAATTTAATTCACGTCGAATTAGCAAATAGAAATAAACCGTTCCTTTGCAGCATTAAAAACCGTCTTTGAATAATGATATCGACATATAATTGTATTATGTTATATTATATTGTGTTTCTGGATATTGTATAAATTTTGCATCTCTTTAAATTTCGCACGAATGCATGAAAATCCAACGATTATTAGTATAAAATCAACCGCAACGAAGCCGATAATTCAGTTACGTGTTGAATGAAACTTAACGAAATCTACGAACCGTAGAAATCGTTTATTTCTACATTTATAGTTCTGAGAATCAGTGGCAAGATCTGCGTGAAAGTGCGACCCACTATCGGCTAAGCGATTTTATTGGGCAAGTTGCGAAGATAAACTTTTAATTAGATCAATGGCGTACGGACTTTTACCTTAGTTCGATGCTATCTAGCCTGTTTCTGACGAGGATTGAAAAATGAAAAGTCAATTTCACGAAACACGCTGAGTTATAGCGATGTCTTCCGGCCGACAGGATAATTGAATTTATTATCGAGTAATTTGTTTGGCAATCAATAACTTGCTTTATGGGTAGCTTGTTTTCTGATTATCTTAACTGCCAAAGTACTGTATCGTAGAAGAAGCGTAGTTAATCTTTAGCAAAATGTAATTGTTCATTTTTGTCATGTTGTTGTTTAACGTGCAATACGTCGATGCATGAAAATGGCGCAACGATTTATGAATTATTAGAACGTGGAACGATGGTGGTTTTCAGTGCACTACAGTTACTTTAATGCTGAGAGAAAACTAAATAATGTATCGACGATTTCAATTATCCTTGTGCAATATTATTTTGACTCGATTCATTTTAGTTTCCATTAAAGCTACAGTTAAATCATCAAATTTAGATAAAATGAGTTTCTAGCTAATTTAGATAAAATGATTTCTAGCTAATTTTAGATAAAATGAAAATCGTACTGTGATATAATAGGTTTCTAAATTATAGTCAAGATTCTGATTCAAGTCAAGATTTTGAGAATTTTTTATTCAGTCACGTATTTCAATAATCAATTACAGTTTTATATTTTTATATATTGTTTATTCTTTACTCTTTATTCCTCACACTTATACTTTCATGAATATGATTGTAACTAGAAATTTGTTTCATCCATTGAATATTGTAATACCAATATTCTAATAGTAAAGCACATTTTATAGATTTTTGGTTAATTTCCCAATATATACATTCGAAATCTGGCTATAATTGTGAAATTTAAACGCGCCATGTTCTCACGATATGATTTTGCATTTCATGGAAAAGTGGACTGATTTGTGATCATATGCGATTCTCGATTTTCCAAATACCACGAGGAACCGATGAACGATCAACGATCGTCCGGTCGCGGTTCATTTTCCTTGCAATCACGACCGTTCAAGGCGTATTAATGGCCATCCGCTTTTTTCCTTTTTTTCATCCTCGGTTTGAAATTCAGACTCTGTTCATGGACGAGCAGTCGATACGACACTGAGGCAGATAAATTCCAATTAAAACCGACGAGTTACCGACACAGCGACTTTATATTTCCGGTTGCGCGACGGACACGTTTTCCACGCTGGGATAATGTCACTTCTTCGCCACTTATCGGTCTTTGACGGGGTCTCGTTGCTCGTGGTGTTAGAACTTGCACAGCTTTGGAAACTGAGATAACGATATCGTCGACGAGATAACACTGGCTGATAAGACGGCAAATTTAAGTAGCACCTTTGATAACGAGCGTTAAACCGGGACGAAACTGGTAAGATGGAAACGAATAATAAGATTCTCCCGATAATGTGGGATAAGCGTATTTAATTTGAAGATGATTTTAACACGATCTTACAGCGATACTTGGCGATAATGCGGTAGATTGGAAGAGATTACTTACTTTTTAGGAGAGGCAGGTCGTTCATGAATCCTCCATCGTCTACGTTTGTATTCTGAAATAGTAATGAATATATAAGAGATCGAAGCAAATACAAATAAAAGTATAACGTTTTTAATCGAAAGGAGAAAACTGCAGTATTATTTTTTAATTATTTTTTAATTATTTTTTTTATTATTTTTTAATTATTTTTTTTATTATTTTTTTATTATTTTTTTTATTATTTTTTAATTATTTTTTAATTTTAATATTAATAATAAAATAATATTCGTTTTAAATCTCTTGCTGACGCTATAAGAATTTCAAATTTAAAAGGAAAAGATCGTAGAATCATGTTTTAAAAAAATTATTTAACAAAAGTTCATTCGTTTAAATCTCTGTTATGTAAACTTGACGAACTAATGATATTGTTGTCAGGTAATTTCCAACAGTTAATGACCGCATCGTAATATGTCTAAATATTACATATTTAATACTTACACATTCATAGTTATCGATTGTTCCTTTGTACGTAATAAAAATCACATTTTGTACGGTAAATTTGTAAGTTACTACAGTAAGTTAAGACAGCCGTTTGTTACGTAGTGTTAACAACAATTTAGAAAGATTAAACAATTTTTTACGAGTATTGAAATATAAACGTTTTCATTGGTGAAGTGATCGGAGAGTGCAACAACGGTAGAACGATAATAGAGAAAATGCGTTGCGATTACGTACATCGTCGCTCACCTGGGGGTCGTCTACGAGGCTGCTGTGGAGAACGAGGTCGGTTTGGTCGAGGCCTGGGGGTGGCAGAAGGGCGTCAGGACGGCGGACAGCGCCATAATCGACGCCTCTTCCGCCGCCGCCGCCGCCACCGCCACCGCCGCCTCCGCCGCCACCGCCTCCGCCACTACTGCGACCACCGTCGTATGGAAACGACGCGTGCATGTTCGTCTGAAATTAAAATGCGAAAAATTTCATTTCGAGACAATACTGGGAAAACAATTTCGCTCTGGGAGAAAATACTTATTCGTCCTTNAACTTCGTTTACGTTTCACCAGACTTACGTTACCTAGCTCATTTATCAACGTAGCGAATCCCGATTAGCGAAACACGATGATGATCCTCGATGATGATCAATGGCCGCGTGTATTCGATAGCAATATTAAGATTTTATTCGTAGAAACAGAGTAGTCATAATACATTGTAATTAACAATTTTCGTGGAAATAAATATATCCAAGCACTTTTCAATTACAGAAAGTCATGATTGGAGTGCGAATTTTTATGCACTTGCGGAAAATTTCAGGACTTAAAGCTGCATGAAATGCATCGTGTGCAAAAATAAAAGTTGTAAATGAATTTGTAACAAGCACCACCTATTTTCTATTAATAAGATTGGAGTGCGAATTTTTATGCACTTGCGGAAAATTTCAGGACTTAAAGCTGCATGAAATGCATCGTGTGCAAAAATAAAAGTTGTAAATGAATTTGTAACAAGCACCACCTATTTTCTATTAATACAATAGAAAATATTTATTACAGAAAAGAATATCAAACGAATCTTCAGAATTGATATTTTCGAAAATAGAGCCTGGAACTGCTTCGTCTACTACATATTATAACTATAATGCTGTAAGATCGCTGTAATGAATATTTTGTATGTTTCATGCTTTTGAAATTTCCTACAAGTACACACAAAAGTCTAATAAGAAAAATTTGCGATGAACACAAACGAGCAATGAATTTTGTTAGCTGCATATGATATAAATGAGTGGTGCTCAAGGGTCAAGGTCGCAGAGAGTTGCCACGATATCGCAATGCGATCGTACGTTGAAAATCCCGCGATTCATCGTTCCGAGTCCGGCTTTCACGCGACCAAAGAAATAGAAACGCGGCGTTAATTAACTCGGCTAAAGCGGCCCGAGCGCTAACCTAAGTACCAGCAGAGCTCTGTCGTTGGTCCGTGTTAGTTATAAATCGATGTAACCATGCCAGCCGACTAATGAGATGAAATGTGATCGCCTTTCTCTCGTTAAACGCCGCGGTTGAAGTGAAGTCACGTCGTATTTCGCGGTATCGATACTGATAAATGGGACCACGGCGGCGGATATCGCAGCAAGCCCTCCCGATCGGCGATGTAACGAGTCTTACTTGCGCGTTTCCTCTTGCGTAATCCGCCACACACGCGCGCACTTTCTCGTTGTTTTCATGTTAATCGAGTTAATTCGGAGTTACGTGGCTCGTGACTACGGATAATTCGACATTACAATATATTCATACTATGTGTGTTTTGATAATTTTATTTTGTACACTTGCTGATTCATCGCTACGTTCCATCGATACATCAGCAGGGAAGTACCTTTATAAATCGTTTATTTATCATAATTATTGGCAGATTTTATATCGCTGTAAATAATTGCAATCGACGAGTAATTTTTCTCATGCAAGCGAACAAGATCCTGCTGTAATTTATCATGATACTTTGATCTCTCGAAATTTCAAAGAATCGTTGAACGATTATTGAAGAGTAGTCGATACTTGCTCGCAGCTACAATATTGAGAAACAGAATTAACGATGAGTTAAGTTAAAAGAATGGGGTTGGTGGAAAGAGTATTTCTTTTGTGAGTCAATGCAAAGGAAGAATTTTGGAATGAAATAAAAATCTCTCATTAACAAGGCAGATATTTTTATTAATTTCGAAAGAAAATGTATTATATGAAAGTATAACGCGTTTGCTTGGGAAGCTTCGTTAGCAATTCGATCGAAGAACAAACGAACAAAATAGCGTCAAATCATGCTGATTTTTATCGATGCAGTTGTTTACTCGTTTTAAATATAACTTTCCAATCGCTAATAAAACGAATGAACGTGTCTAGATTATCGTCATTGTTCCGCAAGAACTCGACGAGTTTAACTCTTCGCCGCGAGAAAGGCGTTCGTTCGACAATGAGGCAGATTTTCTGAATCTAAGATCCCTTAGCGAAGAGTGGCTGTCACAAATTGTACTCTCTCGAGCATAAATGTGAGATCGTGAAGGGACCCAGACGAGATACTATAATTCAGTATAAAACGCGTGGGGTAGGGTGTATGCGAGGAAGTAGCAGGCTGCTCCTTTCCAAGGATAAAGCTATTGGAATCGGTCGAACCACTTGCCTGATTATTGGCATTGTCGTCTCTTTTTCAGAGACGTGTCATCATCTCCTCCTTCTTCTTCTTTCAAAACTTCCTTTCGCACAATTTCATCTGCGTCGATTACGAACCTTTGACCCTCGAATGTGTTTTCAAATATGTATTAACTTATTTGCAACTTTTAGTGCAGTGTTAATTTTAATAAATCCTTAACTAGCGTAAAACTCGTGTGCTCAGCACTTCAGGATCTTTCACGATGTTTGAAAACGTAAATGATTTTTTAATCCCAGCTAGCTATCTTAGTACTTTTATATCTTAAGACACGAGTAATTACCTAATTTTTTTTTGTCACAAAATCCTAGTCAATTTTAAATTACACAAGTAATTAGAACTATCTTATAGATTAGCAATCAATAGAATTAGCCTAGTAACTAGAACTATCGAATAATTATCGAATTTTGATAAAGTTAACATGAAAGTGATTTTGTAAACCAAATGTTCAGCTATACTTTAAAACACGAAATAATTATCCAATTCTCAATAGACTACATCAGAAAATTTCGATTTTCCATTTTTCATCGTTATATCGCAGGATAAGCTTCAATGTCCGTTTAAAGAGCGATTCTTCCACCCATTCTTCAGCACGGCTGTTATATAGATAACGTCGTTCATTCTCGTTTCCCATAATCGTTTGACTAGAAACTACCATATCATTGTTGTTCAGTTAGGTCGAGAATGATGTAACATTAGTCACCGGTGGTTGGGACAGCGTTTATTAATCGTTTTATCGCGAGATCGGTGATTACCGATTACACGCCGATCCAATGTTACCTTGCCAAGTTATGATCCCACGTGTTTGTACCATATGTACATACTTCGTCGTGCCAATTTTTCACCGTGTAATGAAAGTTTCGTGTGTCGCGCGAACAGCAAAGGAACAGGCTGGAAAAACCATTTCACCCCTTTTACGTATCTTCAACGCCGTCTTAAGGATTGCAGCGCTTGGCATATTTTCATCAAAGTAAACGTCCCTGGCATCCTCCCCCGAGGGGATGCCAAAGGTCAGCCGAAAATTTAATAAGTAAATTACTTGAGGAAGGGCAACGAACGCGATGCTTCGAGAACGGCTGATCCGAAGTATCAGGATGTATTGGAGCTGAAGGAAACGGTGGTTGCACGAAATAACAAAGATATTTCGTTTATGTTATTTTTTGTGATCGGTAGCAACTTCTTGAAGTTGTTTTACAAGAGTTGAGGCTATAATAAGAGATGAACGTGAAGTTAAACTTCGAAGTAATTGATATTTTATAGTAGTAATTTACATGCTGCGGATTACTGTGCATTTCAGAAGAAATTTTTCGTAATAAAGTAGGTATAACATATAGTAAGTTAAAAATTCTTCACTTCTTATTACAAAAATTCTTACATACATTATGTTTGTGAAAGTATGATTTTAGTAATCTGTATGTACAGTGACTCAGGAAGGTATTTCAACATTTATCACAGAAGAACTTTTCAGGAATATATCGTAAGTGTCGTGCAAATTATTTTAAACGATTGAAACCAATCTGAAAAATGTGTATAGAAATTGTGAAGTATTTACTCAGTCATTCAATAGTCATGTTAAATATGTAATATTAACGCAATATTAAAAAAAGCATTAATTGATCGTTTAAACACTTACACGATGTCTGCGTATCTGTATGAAACATCTTTCGAACTTGTCCATCTTTCCTAAACACAATTTTATTTAACACGTAAGAACGTCCTATACAGGATTATACTTTCGTGAGTAACTATAGATAGGAATAAGAAAAATTTAAAGGAACCTTCGCTAAACTTTCACCTTTTTTTTTTTCTTTCTTTTTTTCTTACACGCGATAGAACGTGGAACACGTTTCTAATTTCTTTTTCTCTAACCGAAGTTAGTTATTAATAACTTTTAAATTACAGTGATTAAGACAATGACTGTGAAACACCGTTAGCTTCCTTCTCTTAGTTTTATAATCTAGTGCGTACGTAATTACACTTGCTTTTGAACCATCCGAGTGGTTTTCGAACGGTGTGTCCCCTTGAAACTGTCGAAGCATCATCTCGCATCGTTGTCGTTCTCGATACCGATGTCAGAGATACCGAACCGAAAACTCTAAGGGGTGACGCTGGTCGACGCATAGTCGTAGCGCGCAAGTTTCCTAACTATGATCAACTATGCAAGACGCCATTACTGCGTGTAGTTTAGGAAAGGAGTTTGGGACTTTGTGCCCCGTCTACAACTACCTTCTCCTCCCTCGGCAAACCGAAAGTCTCCTGGAACCATGATAGTCGCGTGACTTGGCGAGAAATTTCGCTACGCCTGCTTTAAGATCCCATTAATCCCTCGAAATATTCTCGCGTTTTCGAAACGAAATTATCCGCGGTCGATCTGTCGGGAAGTGAATTTTTCACAGATCAAAATTTTCAATAGCACTCGAGACAAATGGCGAGAGCGAAGGACGAAAGCATTCGAAGGATTTGCTCGATATTTCGCGAATCGCGAGATTTCATTGAGGACGAGGTCGGCCACCACCCTACTTTGAAGAATGTGCTTCAGGGAAACCGAGATAGGGTACGAGGGGTTCTACTCTGCTCGAAATAATCGATAATTTCAATCTCGTAAGACGGCGAAGTATTTTTAAAGCCGAATTTCACCGATGAAACGTTCTCGTATATATTTACGTGTACAAGTATCTCCTTTGCAGCAATTACCATTTTATTCTCCATTTCCCAACTCCATTTTGTTCCATTTGTTCATTCGTTTTCATTTTCGAAAAATTACTTGTGTCTCATTTGCACGGAGGGACACACTGTCGATGGAGAATGAATCGTAATAATTACCAAGTTTCGCGTAATGCATCATATTCATTCTATTATTATATATTATTATTATACATTGCCATTTTCGCACTACATATCCATTAGATTTTTACATTCGCTCGTTATTTTCGATAAATTACACGAATTTCATTTGCGTGATAAACACCAACGCCGGCCGAAAGTGTAAATCGTAATTGCCAAGTTTCCTGTAGCAAAATGAAATTAATAAACCGTCGCATTTATAATTACATCGGCAAATAAATTTCAATCCCGGGCGAAGCATTATGAATTCGCAGCACGCGTGAGCGAATCGATAACGATACACCACCATCCATCCGACATTCTCGTCCGTGTTTCGCTCGTTTTACAAGAGGCGTGAAATAAACAAATCGTCGCCAGAGAATGCACGGCTGGCAACACGAGACTGCATATGGCGCGGACAGATGCGTTAAACCGAGCACCCGCTTTTCTCTTCTTTTGGCCAGTTTCGATCACTGCCGAGGCCAAACGTATTCTTCGGCCGCGTGTCGAGTTTCGTCGAAGCCTGGCTCTCTTTTTTCTTTTTTTTTTTTTTTATAAGCGCGTGGAACGTCACACGACACCTATGGAAACCGTCGAAAACATAATCCGCCAGGGCGACCCACCGCTGTAATTAGGGTGATACTTTCATAAAAGCTATTGGGGTAAGGTGTACCGCAAATACTATTATCCTGAGCGTTATTAGAGGTCTGAAAGTTGCCCTCTCCCCTAAATACTGGTGGTAAAACTCGGTATTCCGTTACCACGGGCAGAGAGGCGTTATACTCGACGGGTGTTTGTTTGGGGCACTCGATCCTTCGAACGGTACACTTGATTTTTACCGATTAAATCGAGATTGCAAATCACGAGTTGAATCGAACGTTGATTATTAACCTGTGATTGGTATGATTGGGTCACAAGCAGACTGCGGATATCTATGTAATTTGGAGATCTGTTTTACCCACTGAACAACAGCAACAGACTTCTTGTAAATGTATAAAAATTTACAGTAGAATTTCAACATTTTTCTTCCTTTTATATATATATATATATATATATCTAACGTCACGGAAATTAGGACAATTAACAAGTTTAAAATTAAGCAAATTGTGCTGAAATCTTCGACGCTCTCCTCTGACAGAGAGTGATCTCTCCGTTGCGTAGCTTTCGTTTCAATCTGCCATTTCAACAAACGTGTTGCAAATATCCGCATTATCCCAGTCCGAAACTTTTCAGAAATTTGATCCGTAACAGAACTCCGATCTTCTTCCGACAACTCTTTCAACAGAGAATTCCAAACGTCTTCCACGTTTACACCGACTCGTAACCCCGCCGAGCCATCGGCGAACGGTCAATACTTCACCAAACACGACGAAAGGAATAAATTCTCTATTCCGGGGAAATAGACCGTGTCCACTAAGGAAGGCCACGACTATGCCACGGCCAGACCACGTATTCGTTCGCGTATTTACGATTCCCGCTAGTGCAAACAATTCTCTCTCGCACCTCTTCAAACAAAAAGCCCGCTGCAGGCACACTTAACCTGATGCCGTTCTTCACGTTCGACGTGCCACGGTTAACAGCGGAGCAGCGGGAACACTCGAACCGAGGATAAACAAGAAGCTACTTCATCCTGCAAATCGGGAAAAAATCGGGAATAAGTTACGATAATCATCTCTGACGTACGGTTTTTCAATGTGCAAGTTTATATCTCGTCACTTTGTTTTGTTTTTTTTACTCGTGCTCGTTACTTTGTTTTTTTTTTTTTTTAATTATTATAATTATTAACTTGGATGTTCGTTTCGATTTAGATCTCGTTGGTTCGATCTTTACACGTTCAGACTTCTTTTTTCTACTCTGATTTACTACAATCTGTACAGGTTATCTGTACGTTGTTTCGACCGACCATTAGGCATTTTTCCCTCCAATTCTCGTCTTTACATTTACCTCGGCTTATCTTTCTGTTAGCCTTGTGCCTTTCGATTCAATTCCGATCGTTTAATGTCCTTCTTTCTCTTTCTCAGTGCTTTAAATATTCTACATTTTCGAAATATTTGTAAAGTTGTATAACTCGAAGCGAGCAAATATCAATCTACAGATGAATTTACAATTTCGTTCTAGAAAGGAAGTCGACGTGCAAAGGTCAGGACAATTGCAGTAAGCGGTCTGCTTGGTGACGAAAGAGAATCACCGGAACAAGATATGATTTCAGTCATATCGTGACTAAAAAATAAAGCTACGTCGATGTGATTTCAATGTTACAAGGGGATTTCACTCGTTACTTACAAGAAATAAACAGAGTTCGTTTTATTCATCGTCGACTTCCTCGGCCGGCCGGTTCTCTCGAGTGTAGTCGAGAGAGTGGATGATCGAGAGTTTCTTTCGAGTTAGGCTAGTACTACCGCGCCCATCAAGTCCCGCGGGACAGGCACGCAGAACCGTGGCAAATGCAAATGTCGCGCGTCTCGGCTGCTCGCGTGCTCTTCGTGGGATCAACGATCGCAATCACCGATGTCACGGGCCGACTTATTGGCCGCGCGATACGTCTAATAGATCGATAGCCGGCTATTATTACGCGTCCCTCTGCTGTTCAGCCGGTCGTCCGACAAATAACACGCCGCGCGCCTTTTCTAATGAGCCGGCCGGACGTGCACGTGACCGGATCTTCGCGCGCGCTTCGATTTTACGCGCGCACCACGAACTCTCGACGGTCGAACGATCTCGTACTTCCGCGAACGCGTTTCGGCATGACGCGTATGTCAATTTATGTAATAACACATGTGTATTTCTTTTTATTTGTGACGTGGAAAATTTCATACGACAATGCAGAAGATGCCTCCAATTGAAAGTAGAATACTCGTTGCAACATTTAACAACGAAAACTTTCTACTCAGGCTTAAAAAAACTGGAGATTCTAATGATTAATGTATTAGAACTAGTATTCGCAGAGCATGTATATATCATGTCGCGATGCTTTCAAAAGTATGCGTTTAGAATGAATTTTCGATGGTTCTTTTAGTTGACATATTACGGACATTTATCCCTTTTCTTTTAATACTGTTTGATATTTGTTTAACATCTTGTTACTATTTCTTTCACAATTTTTAAAAATTTAAAGAAATCGAAGCATATACTATACTATAATGTTATGAGTGTAAATTAATTGATCTATGCAGTTCGTTTATATGATGTCACCAAGAGGCCATTATTGTCATTTATAATTTTTCATTTGTATAAGTAATACGAATTTGTATTCAAGCAAGTTAATTCAATCACTAGGAACCCAGACTAACTAACTTCATTCAAGAAAATGAACTTTTGTCCCACAATGTGTCCCCAATTGATTAAGCTAATATTTATGAATATTCAGATGAAAATATGTACCGCGAAATCGAGAAAAATTCTAATTAATTCCAAGATTGTGCGTGGCGATCGTTAACGCGAACCTTCGACTCCGACGGCGATATCAATCTTTCATTCTTCAACAGAACGTAAAAGTATTAATTACCGTAACTCTAATGCATAGCAAATGGCATTTGTAAATTACTATTTACCATAGGATCATAACGAACGTGATGATGAGAAAGCGATAAAATTCCGGGCAGTATATCAGCAATCTGTTAATGTAGCGTAATAACACTCTTTCTTAGAAAGAAGAAGAAGGTTTATGCCCATATTTTAGCATTTTATCTCATGAATATTGTGAAGCAGACCTAGAGACAGTTTTCCTCGGTACTCTTTACGATACCGCGCCTCGCAGTGAATTATTGTAATTACAAAGAGCCGACGAGGCGACGTCGTTGCAATTTTATACCGGTTGCGATTCAGCATATTTAGATATTCATATTTCTAATGATGCAACATGCAACAGCGTGTTATCTTCCTAGAATGGAGATTATAAATTTGTATTCGAATAATCGCGCAGCGTCTTTGACGCAAAACCTCAGTAGATTTGCGTCAATCATTCGCGTACAATCGCGAGATCCAGCTTAATCTGGTGATTCAATTAATTTTTATTTCGTTCTGAAGATGCTACGTAATTTTCTTACATAAATGAACTTCGTATTTTCGGCTTGATTATAATTTCTATTTCTAACGATGCTTTATAATTTTCTTCATACGCTGTTGAAAGTGTAAGAAAAGGCATTTGGTGCTGACACTGTGTATAGTTCCTTTGAGAATGAAGGAATTAAACAATTTTAAAATTTAGTTATTATTGGAATAAATTGGAATTAGAATTTATAGAATGGTCAGTTAGTTAATTGAATAACAACTCTTCCTGAGAATATGGGCTCTTTTTAATTTCATTAATTAATATAACAAAGGGATTTTTGAAAATAATGACTATGGACCTCTATGCAAATTTATACTCTTTGGAATACAAATGAAAGAAGATAGAACTTTGGTATAAAGTTTGGATATTTTATATATTTCTCCATGTTATTTGCATTCCAAGCACTTTGAAATCTCCTATAAATGCATGAAATCCACAATCTGCTTATGTAACAAAACGTACTTTTTGCTCTTGCCTTTCCATTTTGCATTTACAAGTTACATGTCGTACAATACACTAATCGAATCAATAACAAATGTTGGAAACAAACTCAGATTTCAGTAATCTTTAATATGTAGAATTTTTTTCGTGACTCAACGACAGTGTTGGATCACTACTGCACACTCTCCTTATTATCTAACACACAGCACTGCGATTGTTCACGGCGTAGCGATAGGGTTAAAACGTGCTAACTAACAACTCATCGAAGCGATTACTCACCACGTGGATGCCCTCCGCGTCCCTCCTGAGATCGCCGCTCCTCTGACCGGCTGTTACAGCGGCGCTCAAGTGATTGTAGTGATGTTGATGCAACGTGTTGAGCGTCTGCGTGTACGGATCGCCGACGAGGTAATCGAGATGTTGCGGCTGGCCAAGGCCCGGATGTTGAGGACTCGCCGGCGCGTGATGATGCGAGGGGAACGGGGGCGGGAAGTACGGTGGTTGAAAATCCGAGGCAGTGGGCAACGACGCGCCCCCGTGATGGGGCATCCCGCTGCCGTTTCCATTGCCTCTGTGGCCGTGGTGATGGGCGCCGGAATACGGCGAGGAATTTCCACCGCCCAGCGAGGAAATGCCCCCGTGACCAGTCAGTCGGTCCTATATTTCAACAGAAAACATCCACTTTCTTAACACGTTTGTTAACGGCTGCATACGGTAGAACTCTGTTGAGACTCGATTTGAAATTCACTTTAAAATTCGAATTTTCTGGCCTCGATTATGAACGAGCACGAGTACTTGTATGAGGAATCACGCATGTGAATTTCAATTATATAAACCAGAGTTGTCGGACAAGTTCTACCGTGTGTTAATATTTATTATTATATTTAAATGATATTTTGGATACGCGTCGTGAGAGATGATATAGGGTGTAGTAGATCTAGTGGTAGAGCTCAGACATTCCTGCGACATTCGCAGATTTAACCGTGCAGTTTCCCTTTTCCACGATTCATCCGGTTTGAGCTTTTATCTTTTAAAATACGTTCCGTTTAGAACGAACTTTCGTATTTATAGGATAGCTAGAAATCATTCGTTTCATTCGAGTTCTGAAACTTTAATCTCTTATCTTTTTAAATACAGTTATTATTTATACGACATAAATATATATATATATATATATATTTTTATTTAGGATATTTTTTAGGATACTTTACGAATGGATAAAAGAATATAAAAATAACATGAACGGAAATAAAACAATTTGTTGGATACGAGGATGTAAGTCTTATAAAACTAGCTTAAATCAATGAAGTTTTTCGCGGAAAACAAGAAGGAGTAATATTTTAACCTTATGGCAATCAGTATTTTGTTAATTTTGCGGAGCATTTGAACAATTTATAAAAAATACGTCTGTGTCTAGAGATCTGAAATCATTTTTCGTAAGCTCAATCATTTCCAACAATTTTACATATATACATCGGAGCACGTCGAATGAGAAAGAAAAGGAAAAAGGAAAAAAGAAAGAAAATAAAAAGTAATAGCCATAATAAAATCGAGTGAAATTCGTCAATACACGTACGCGTTCGTCGTCGTGCGTAACTTTCGCCGCTATTAAAAAATTATTGGCCACCGATAATTGCGGTGACTAATGTGAGAAGAAAGAAAGATAAAAAATCGTGCCAGCGGCGTTGAAGATCTGCCGTTACTATAAGCGAAACAGTGGTGCTTATTCCTCGAAGGTGGTGAACATAAACGTGAATGAATACTATTCGCAGCGCAAATAGGGTAGAATGTAGCCGTGGTGCAGATCTTTCTTGGGAAAATCGTGTTAAAGATTGAACGAACGACACTTGACCGATCTTTATGATAATGCCATAAAATGGTTATTAGAATTGACAAGCAATTACGAGGAAACTCGTTTCAGGCAATTGTTCATAAATCGCGATTTCCTGCACTCTTCAATTTATTTGGCCAATCTTTATTTTATATTTTTACGAATATTTCTTTTCATCATATTAGCTAATTTTTACGAATTTATTTTATTCACTGTATATTTTATATTTCATTTTGTGTATAAAATACATACAAAATTCGCAGTTTATTTGTGGTACATGGACGAGGGAGTTCGAAATAATTTGGACAATGGCAGGTGAACAAAATCTATCAATTTTTAATTCATAATTGATATCGTTGGATTGTAGATGATCCACAACAATTTTGATTGAGTTATTTAATACGCTCTTTGATTCTTTGAATATAAAATACGCTAAAAATTAGGAGACCTTAAAATTGAATAACTTAATTAAAAAATTCACAATTCAAACTATTATCTGTGACTCAGTGAGATCAATTAATTTATAAATACAGAAGAAGCACGTGTGATTGTAAAAGTTACGTAATTCTTTAGATCGAGTTTTTTCGTTTAATTAAATTAAGCTTGCTGTCCCGTGTTCTCACGTGCAACTTTTGATAATCCAATAAAATTAATTACCGTATTAAACGGACGAGGTAATGCAACTTGTGCAGCTAATTTATATTTTTGACGTGACAATTTATTTACTCAGAAACATCGCAACGTTACATCTGTATTTAATGTACACTGTATCATACTTATATCTATTTCACGGAAACTTCATAATTCGTACTTACAGTATACACTATAGTATATATCATACTTGACTACATATATGAAATTATAAATTGAAATTAATCGAATTAGATTACCTGTACAGTTTCAATTACGTATCTAAGGAAATTGTCGATTTCGAAGCCATCCGTTTAATAGATCCGATAAAAAGTTCAGTAAAATTAGTTTCTATCAAGTATTTGATATTTCTTTTTTTTTTTTTTAGAAACATACGTTTCTATCGAAATTAACTCGCTACAGGAAAAGAGGAACTTAAGCTTCTGGTAAAATTACAGTGTTTGAACGTTGTTATAGAAAGTTCACAAGCCTTCTATAATCGTTTTACATCGCGTTTAAAACTTTTACGAGCAAATAATTATCGTTTTGCGTTCGATCATCAATTGTCGACCATTTTAGGTACACTGACCCGCGTCATTTTCGATATTTCCACGAAGAGAAAAACAGTTTTTCTCCTAATATCTGTCGTAGGACGTTACAAAATTTCGATAAGTAATCTCCATTGATAAACGCTGGTTATATCAGCATCTCTGTGAATTATCGATTGTATGAAATATCAGTCACAAATCGCAAGATCATCGAAGCAAATTGCCGAGTTATGATTAAGCATGTTTCACCTTTGTGAATGCAGTTGTACAGACGAATGGACTTTTAATTGGTAAAAACGGAATGAAAGGGAACATTATTAGACGGACCTGAGATGATTTAGAAATTCATTTATATAGTTTACGTAACAAGGTAGATATTTTGAGATGATTTTAGATATTACAGGAATTAAGCATTTAGCAAAAAAAAATTCTATTCAGTTGCTACATGTTCAATTCTATGTACTTATCGTAGAATGTATCATATAAAATACTTAGAAATTTAATTAACTTTGTCAGACGATTATTATAATTCTACTAGTAGAATTTAAAACCAATATTTAGTATATAAATTAATATATAGCATGAATTCAAGAAGATTGAGTGAGAATTGAATATTTCAATAATTATATTATGATCTAATATGATAATCATGATAGTTGATTCTCATTATAGTTGCAATAAAATTTCAAAATCTTTCACACAATATATTCATAAATCCAATAAATATTTATTTATTTTCGTAGATATATTGTTACGGAAATCATTGTCACGAAATACCTACATTATGTCAAGAACATAAATGCGATCAAAATTCGCAATTCGCGTTAGAGTCAGAGAGCACGAAGCATCGACGTTTGTAATTTCCAAAATTACGTCGCTTCTGTGTGGATCTCTCGGCGAATGAAAACCCTAATTTGGTTCACGTGATTGATGCAATGCTTATTGTGTTGTTACTCGCAATCAAGTAGATAGTATCTTCCTGTGATTTATCTAAATATCGATGTCAGGTTTCTGTTCTTGTGATACGATCTCGAACACCTTTCTAAGTCTCGAAAGGGCTAACACGCACCTTTTTTTCGCTATTCACACGACGATCTCTCTCTCTCACAATCAGCGTCGCTTGTCAAATGTAATTATGTAAGTCGATTTAAGAGTGAGTTTACTATTCTGTAATATGTACTATAATATAATTATATGTACTATAATATAATTATAGTAATATATATGTACTATAATATAATTATAATAATAATATAATGTACTATAATATATTATAATATAATATAATATGTACTATAATGTAATTATGTAAGTCGATTTAAGAGTGAGTTTATTATTCTGAGTGGACGAGATGAATTTTAGCGTGAGTTTATTTACACAGTGATCTGCCATTTATTGGATCCAAATATTTGCTTAGAAATAAAGTCATTCAATAGATTGCGGATGTTCGTTAATAAAATATGAAATAAACATAGAATATAAAATATGTATTAAATCTGTATTGTTCAGTATAGATTTATTTCGTATTACAGTAGTTAAATTGGCACAAGTAATATTCAGCAATTATCATGATTGGCATTACAACAAATTATAACTCATATTTCTGGCATCGTTCTTATATCATACGATATAATGAGTATATAATTATCACAGATATATCTGTTCCAATTTTATTGCGATATTTCGTTTTATCTATTTTTCCATTGTTATTATACGTAATCNGAAATAAACATAGAATATAAAATATGTATTAAATCTGTATTGTTCAGTATAGATTTATTTCGTATTACAGTAGTTAAATTGGCACAAGTAATATTCAGCAATTATCATGATTGGCATTACAACAAATTACAACTCATATTTCTGGCATCGTTCTTATATCATACGATATAATGAGTATATAATTATCACAGATATATCTGTTCCAATTTTATTGCGATATTTCGTTTTATCTATTTTTCCATTGTTATTATACGTAATCATTTATTAAATGATTAGACAGATATGAAAGAAATATTCAACACATGCATATTATTATGTGGCATAGTAACTACATGTCAAAATATTAACAATATACACCGAAATATTCTTAAACATCATTCTGGACATTTAACTGTTGCATCATAATTCTTCCATCAAAAGACAACAGCGTCACAAAATATTTTACTAGGCCTTTAATTGTCTTCTGTAATTTCATACTCATTCTTCTTTCACAAGATAAGATTGACGATGAAATATATGACAGGATCCATGAATGGTGTAAAATCGCGACGCAGCAGGAGGAAGAATTCGATTATCGAGGAGCGAGACGGTTGCTAACGGAATTTAACAACGGCGGGCCGAAAATTGAACGGAAAGGCCCGTTATAAAAGGGAACTCTCACTTGGCCAAATACCATGAACCCTAATCTGCTCGATACCGGCTGTTTAATGAGACAAAATTCAGCTCTTCAAGTCGCTTTCCAAATCGTTATTTCGAAATCTAAGTCGGCCAGCCAGAATCTCGCCTCGTTGCAAAAGATCGTCGCTTCGTATCCTGTCTCATTTCACAGAAAACGTTCGTCGACGTTTAACGAACTGTCAGAGTATATAGTTTTTTTTTTTTTAAATTATTTAATTATAAAAATCGCGTTAAACTACTGACTTTTGTCTTTAATATTCACGACTGTGAATGTAAACTCCAAAAATTCGTCCAGTATTCTTTTCTTCAGACGCTGCAATTTTACGAAGCACAGAGAAATGCGTTATAATATGAGAAAATATATAAAATATAAATAAACGGAATACAAGCATTGTGGTTTCTGTAACATTTAATAACAATTATAGTGAATTTTCATTTTTCGTATCTCTCAGAAATAGAAATTTACGCATAGAAAACCGCAGTCTAGTAAGTTGCTTGATTCTTGATAGCTTGAGAATCGTTTAGAAAAACGATTGAAAAACTTGTAGTTTGATAATAATCAAATTTATAAGACACGAGATTATACACGATAGAGGGAACAAATAGGCAAATGGGGTAACCACTTCCTGTCGAGCAACGGAAGAGACGGTAATTACAAGGATAGAAAATTACAGCTATACTACAATAATAAGTTTAAAAAACAAAAAATAACCACAGCGATAATATTCCGGTTACTATCTGTTCCCGAGCGATCTCGATCGAACCTCCTCGTTGAATAATTAATTCGAATGCCGTTTATTCGTCGGAATCGTGTCCTTCGAGAGGATGGAAATCATTCTGTTATCGAACGCCAGCACACCGTTGTGAAAAGATTGATCGAATCGAATGAGAGTAATTTAGGAAGTGAGGAGCTGCGTAGATCGCGGGGGAGAAGGAAGGAGCGACGGTCATTTAATAACAAGCTCGATCAAAACGATCTGACACGCATAAAAATTTTGGGCCGGCGAGCAACTTGAAAACGGCCGATCCGTTTTACAAGACGCGTGGCCGAACTTTCCAGTTGAGATCGTTATCGGTAACGCCGGGAGAAATCGTTCTTCTTGCCGCGTATGACAAGTAGATAATTAATAACCAATAAGCCGGCCGCCATGTCGAAATCGACAGATCGCAGATATACGAACTAAGAGTAACTAGAAGAGGGATTAACACCGCGTGACCTCTCCGAAATTTTTTTCTCTTATTTCGTTTTTAATCGTCTTTGTCTAATGTCGGAGCGGAGAAAATTGTAATTTGAATTCTATTCAGTCATGTTGGATGCTGGATGTGCAATGCAAAATTAGGAGCAGAAATTACGCAGGATACGATGATAAGTGAACGTGAAGTTATAAGTGAATACGAAAAATAAGAAGTAGAAAATTAATATTGAATTACTCAATAACAAGCAGCTTGGAAATAATAATTAAATAATAAATTTATGATATACGAATGAAAGCTTGTTGCGTTGTAAACCTCTTTCTATTCTTTGCAATTTAATTTCTCTGGTGCAAACTTTAGTCTGTAGTTCTACTAATCTATCGCTAGAAATAAAATGAAAGGTTGTAGTATAAATTTTTTTCTATCCATTAATTGCAATTTCATTTCTCTGATACATTTCACATCTAATATTCTAGTATATTAATCCTTCGTAATCTCCATCTATCTATTTTTTAAAATAAAATGAAAGGTTGTAGTATAAATTTTTTTCTATCCATTAATTGCAATTTCATTTCTCTGATACATTTCACATCTAATATTCTAGTATATTAATCCTTCGTAATCTCCATCTATCTATTTTTTAAATCTCTGGTTGCTCATTATACAGCTAATTAGTTACCAGAATACAAGAAATTCGTATATAATTTACAAGAATATCTACACGATAATTTCTAATTAATATTTTTTAGTATATTTGTAAAGATTAGAAA